>APFE030350339.1:60830-77205 GCA_000404065.3 Pinus taeda
GGGTAAACCTATGATAAAATCCATTGAAACCTCCTCCCAATGTTGACTTGGAATGGATAAAGGTTGTAATAGACCTAGGGTCTTAATTGTCTCAACTTTATTTTGTTGGAAAACCAAACATCCCGCTACAAACTTTTGAATATCAGATTTAATTCCATCCCAAAAAAAATTATTCTTAACCATATGGTAAGTTTTTAAAAATCTTGAATGCTCCTAAGGGACAGGTGTGCAATTCCAGAAGAATATTTTGTTTGAGTTGGGAATTCTTATAGAGGTATAAGTGATCTTTGTACCATAACGAATCATTTTTCCGAATAAATGTATCATATGTACTGGGATCCTTTTGCAACTTTTAAACGAATTCCCACACTTCTTTGTCATTCTTCCATTCATCCCTTGCATCATTTATCCAATCTGGTTGGATAATAGAAATGGCACAAAGCAATGCTTCCACATCCTCATCCTTTCTTGAGAGTGCATCTGCAACAACATTTCACTTCCCTTTTTTGTAGATGATTTCAAAGTCATAACCCAACATATTTGTGACCCATTTTTGTTGCTCTTCTGAATATAAAATTTTTTCTAAAAATTATCTAAGGCTATCATGATCTGTTTTTACCTCGAAATGTCTTCCCATTAGGTAAGGTCACCATTTCTTAAGTGCATGTAGTATTGCAAACATTTCCTCCTCATAAATAGTTTTTTGTAAATACTTTCCTTTGATTGGATGACTTCAAAAGCAATGGGTCTTTCTTCTTGCATTAAAACAGCACCAATTCCATTTCCTGAGGCATCACATTCCACAATAAAGGTTTTTGTGAAGTCTACGTAGCTAAGACTAGTGCTTGGCACATTGCCTCTTTAAGATGTTCAAAGTCTTTCGTTTCTTCTGGAGTCCAATAAAAAGCATATTTCTTTAGTAATGTTGTTAGAGGTGTTGTTATTCTCCCATAATTCTTAACAAACTTGCGATAATACCGTGTCAACTCGAGAAATCGTCGCATATGCTTTATGAATGTGGGGATTTTCCATTCCTTAATGGCTTTAATTTTGCTAGGGTCTACCTTAACACCTTCATGAGATACAATATGACCCAGAAATTCCACCTCCTTTACTCCAAAGAAACATTTGGAGGTTTTTGCATATAATTGTTTCTCCTCCAATAGTTTGAACACCATATCAACATGTTGAACATGATCCTTCCAAGACTTGTTGTATATTAGTATATCATCAAAAACTACTAACACAAATTTTCTAAGGAAGGGTTTGAAAATGGAATTCATCAAACCTTGAAATCTAGAAGGTGCATTGGTAAGGCCAAAAGGCATGACCAAAAATTCATAATGACCCTCATGATTTCTAAATATTTTTTTCAAAATGTCTTCAGTCTTCATTCTAATTTGATGATACCTTGAATGAAGGTCCAACTTTGTGAACTAAATTTCTCCATGCAATTCATCCAGTAATTCATCAATGACATGAATGGGAAATTTATCTTTAATAGTGAGCTTTTTGAGCTCCCTATAATCTAGACACATGCGCCATGATTCACAATGCTATGTTGCATTTCAGGGCTTCCCACAACTTGATACCGAAGGTAATTATGTAGAGGCTTGGGTTTGATATCACGAGACCATACAAGGACATGTACTCTTTCGATTCTAGCAAGGTGAATTGTTTGGGATTGATAAAGGATCTAGAAATCTCCTTAACTCGGATTCCCTCCAAGAGAATGGTGATGGATATTGTTGTAGTAGACATACCTCCCAAGCTTCGCATGCTTCTATCGAGGACATGGATAGAAAATTGCAAGGTGCAATGCAAACCAATATGTCTTACATTATTGTTTCAGTCTTTGGTGGCCAAACTAGGAGGTTGTATCGGGAACCATTAATGCAATACATGATCAACAGCAAGGAAAAGCCCACAAATCATCCTATGTATGTTGTCCACTCTGATTTAGACTCCTTTTTTCTTTTTAATGTTGGTTGTCTCAAATAAGAAAAAACAACTTCAGTACTTATAACAAAGATAAAAGAAGGAGAAAACATAAAACATGGTAGCAAGGAAAGTGACGAAGAGGATAGAAAAATAGTCAATGAGAAATCTGAAAATTTGAAGGTTAAAGCGAGTGAAGAAGAAGGGGAAAAACAACACCTTTGGAGCATGCATTTTGACGGTGTAGAAAGTAGAGAAGGTGTTGGTGCAGGTGTGTGGATAATCAGCCCTGAAGTTGGAAAGACCAAGTTGTGCTCATACAAACTACTTTTTTATTGCACCAACAATGTGGCAGAGTATGAGGCACTCCTATTGGGTTTACAAGTATTGAAGAATTTGGGAGCTAAAAGGACATTTTTATATGGATATTTAGAATTAGTCATCAAGCAGGTTAAAGGTGAGTACCAAACAAGACATCCTCAGATGCGTGCTCATCGGAATGTTGTCCTAGATTGTTTGCAGATTTTTTCTGAGTATAATTTTTCAGTGGTTCCTAGAAGACAAAATGATGTTGTTTTTGCCTTAGCTAAATCAGCCTATGACTTTGAAATTCCTAGCAACACTAAAGGAAAATACACAATTGAGGTAAAATACAAGCTCGTTTTCCTAGATAACATCAGGTATTGGCAGGTTTTTGAAAATGACAAGCAGTTGGAAAATTTTATGTTGATGAAAGAAGAATTTGCCAAGATGAGGTTTGAGAATGATTGCATATGGGAAGATGATGAAAAGGAGAACTTTATAAATCAGATCAAAGAAGAATTGCATGGGCATGGGACAAAATTGAAGGTGTTGCAATTGAAAGATAATGCAATTCTGAGAGGGTTGGTACCATTGGAAGAGATTGTTTATCAAATTTTTGTGGCTAGAAGGCCAAATTTGATGCCTACCGAGGCCGGGGTAGAGGAGTGTAATATAGGTATAGCAAAAAAGCAAAATATGGTCAAATTTTCCAAGACTCTAAGTCCGAAAACGAAGAAGAAATATTTAGATTTGTTGAAGGAGTTTTCTAATATCTTTGCCTGAGATATGAGGATCTAAAGGTATATGACAAGAGCATCATTCACCACATGGTATCGATCAAAGAGGACCAAAAACCATTCAAACAAAATTTTTGGAGGAAAAATCTTGTTCTTCTACCTTTGATTGAAAAGGAGGTAAGGAGATTATTTGATGTTGGGATCATAATACCTCTTAGATTTTCTAAATGTCTATCTAACTTAGTTCCAGCTATAAAGAAGATAGGAGCAATCAGACTATGTGTTGATTTCAGGAATTTGAATAGGGTGTCTCTCAAGGACAACTACCCATTGCCCAAAATGGATCATATCCTTTAGAAAGTGGTGGGCACAAGGAGAATGTCATTGCTAGAAGGTTTTTCGGGATATAACCAGATTTTGGTTCACTTGGAAGATTAGGACAAGACTGCATTTATTACACCGTGAGGTATCTTCAAGTATGCGAAAATGCCTTTTGGTTTGATGAACGCATGAACAACTTTTCAGCGAGCTATGCACATAGATTTTGTAGATGAAAAGGAAAACAAATTAGTCATCTATCTTAATGATATCATTGTCTATTCACAGTCGAACAAAGATCATTTACAACACTTGAGGGCAGCTTTTGAGAAGTGCAAAAAATATGGCATCTCGCTAAATCCCAAACAATCTTTGTTTGCATGGGAAGAAGGTGAATTGTTAGGACGTATGATTTCCAAAGATGGTATTATAATTGATCCTATCATAATCGAGGCAATTTAGAAAATGGACTTTCCAAGAAATGAAAAATAAACTCAGTCTTTTATTGGCAAGATAAACTTCTTAAGGAGATTTATCCCCAACTTGGCAAAAATTTTAAGGGCAATTACAAACATGCTGAAAAAAGATAGCGAAGTGAAATGGAATGAAGAAACTAGAAATTACTTCAATGAGGTGAAATTTGCACTGTCTCATGCCCCTGTACTTGTCAGTCTAAATTACACCCAAGATTATCTTATCATTTTTTCTTTCGCTTCGAAGCATAGTATAATAGTTGTTTTAATGCAGAAAAATAAACAAGGTGTAGAGCAGCTAATAGCATTTTTAAGCAAGACTCTTAGAGATGTTTCCCTCAAATAAAACGTCATGGAAAAACAGGCCTTTGCCCTAGTAAAATATTTGAAGGATTTCTGAGTGTATATTTTTCATTCACATATTGTTTCTTATATACCGAGTGATTTTGTCAAGGATATTCTTATTCAGAATGATCTGGAAGGCAGGAGGGGCAAATGGGTTGCCTTCATATTCGAGTATGACATAGAGATTAATCCCATGAAGTTGATTAAAGGACAAGGTGTTAACACTCAGGTTGTTTCCCAAAACTTGTTGAGAAAAGGGAATACAACCGTGGTAACCACTAACCAATATTTTAGATGCAATTGCTAGCCAAACTGCATCCAGAGAGGGCTCTCGCTATATGTTTTAACTTCATTTATTTGAAGTTTTATGCTATTTATGATGTGCAGAGGTTTGTTTTAAATGGGTTTGGATGGTGATTTCAAACATAGGTAGGATGTAGGTCTGATAGGGTTAATTCCAGTAGGCAATGGAGTCTATGAAAATGGACTGCTGAATGTGCTTCTGTGATGAGAGGCAATACTACTAAGCAAGATAATCAGTTTGGAACAATATTAAAAGCCAGTGAGTGATGGGATGTAAGCCAGGAGATAAAGGGAAGTCAAGAATCCTCTATCATGGTGGCAGAGGGAAGGTGCTTGAATATTTTCAAGGAGCAGTGAAGAATTCCTTGACAATGTTCAGAATGAATGAATTAGCAGAAACAGAATCATTTAGGAATTTCTATTCATTCTAATTGTGAAGAAAACATAGATAACAGCAGGAATTGAACACAGAGTGTATTTAAACAAGTTCTAGGCTATTCTTTTTCCCTATTGTTGATATTATGAAACATATATAAGATTTGTAAACATAGAAAACACAAAAAACACAGTTAGAGTAACTTATTGAGCCAAAGAAAGACACAGAAATTCTGTAGCAGAGTCCAGAGTCATCACATCTACGTTCAGAAGGTCCAACAGTAATGCATTTCAATGCCCCTTGTATTAATGACTATCTGAGTTACAGTGCAGTTCAAATGGGAGAATCACCAACCCCAAATACATTCTTTGGGGGGGTATTTATACAAAAGAGAGTTTACAAAATATCTTGAGGATAAGATAAGGAGCAATAACTTCCTTCAGCTACTTTGTCAGAGAAATAAACGCAGAAATGAAGGCAGGAGTTATTATGGCTGTGCTGGCTACTTTACTAATAAGATATATTAGAAATTTCACCCAGGAAATTGACTGGCAGTTATGTCCTTGCTTTGCTTTCTTGCATTGTTGTCCTGATCTGTTACCCGCTCTGGATTCATCTTTAATGTGTCCTGATCCTGGCTTGAGCTCCTTCCTCTATATCTACCACGTGTCTTGCTTTTTCACCAGGTGTACATAGGCAAAAAGGATCTGAATTTATTTAGGCAAAACTTCCAGCATACTTTGCTACCAGTGTTCTATGGGCAACTGATGTCTTTGTATCTTTACTAGTATCTCATCAGCCTCAGTATACCTGTAAAAATTAGGCTTGACTTCAAACATAAGATTTATTTCATGTTATATAAAAAACAAATTCTCCAGTTTGTCATACAAGCTCTGTCTAGAAGGAGGTCTTGTATTTTCTGAGCTACTAGATGATGTAGTGGTCTGATTTGTCACATATATGTTCACCCGATGAGCATACTACTGATGTGATAACAGTTTTTGATTGCTTGTTACTAAACTAGGTAGACCCCTTTGCTGCAAGTTTGTCAATTTCTCTGTGAAGGTATTAATATCCATTTGCATCTCTTGACACCTTCTTTCCAGAGTCTGTATAAGAGTTCTCATTGTTAGCACCTTCTTTATTGTCAAAATGGTGCCTGTCCTATCATTGATCCTTAAAGTTGCTAATTGTTCCTTAGTATTGGTGTTCAAAAAATGGATGAGTGCATTGGCATGATCAGGCATATTTCTTAATGATGCCCAGGCCCTTTTTATTTGTTCTTGTGCCCTGTCTATTAATTCCATTTGCTCATACATTGTCTGAATTGATCTCCATTGGTCAATAATGGACTGGCCAATCTTAGTCCACAAGATCATTTTAATATCTTCCAAAGGCTTATGCAGGGTGAGATCCTTTTCCAGTGTTTTCACCTTGTTCTCCAAGGCCTTCACCTCTCTGGTCTTCTCTACTACTGTTTTTTTTTATTTGTCATAGCTCATTTCTAGCTTGGCTAGTCTTTCTTTTGTTTCTCTAAGCTCTGACATTTGAGCTTCTAGCTCTTTCACTGCCTTCATCATTTCCTCCATCTTCATGCTAGTCTCAGGCTCTGTTGTTGTTGCTACTGTAGCATCTGTGGTCGTTGTACCTGTTGCTGATGGTGGCTCAGTGGGAGGAATTGCTGCTGTGTCTGTTGGGGGAGCAGAGACAATTGTTGGAGCTGTTTGGGGTGGCTGGGAGGTTGACTCTCCCTACTTGGTTTGCAATGCTTTCTCCAGCTCTTTCTTTGTCTGCATTAGCCTTTGGTTCATTCTCATTAATGAATCCATGACATCTTCTTCTGCCTTTTCTTGTGCTAGCTCTGTTGTTTGGGGATGCATGGTGACAGGCAGCTTAAATTGATTTCTAAGGGCAGTAATATCTTCCTCCTTTTTGATCAATGCTTTGATGCCCTTGGCATCCTTGGGATCATGTCCCAACTCAACAATTATTTCCTACAGAGTCTTTATTCGGTTGTGTTTGGCTAGAGAAGAGATCTTCTCTAAGTCCAATTGAGCAGATGTATTACTTAATGACACTTTTAATTGGTGGGCCAGCATTGCTTTGTCCACCAGTGTTGCATAGACCATTTCACCTGTTTGTTTGTGCAATTCGATTTGATCCATTAAGTGAAAGTCCTTGGCAAGGACCTCTAGATTGCTCCTTATGTAGTCAGCTACAGACTGTGGCTACTGAACTTTGGGCTTGAAATGACTTAAAATCATTTTCTCCTCCTTGATGTCATAGGCTGCAATTAGTCTATGCTGTTTGGAGGGTGTCATCTTAAGGAACTAGTCATACAACTGAATCCTTAATGACTCATTTTGAGCTTTAATCTCTATGAATGACTACTTACTGTATGATGGTTTCTTTGCTTGTGACCTTGAGAAGGAGACTTCCATTCCATGTTGCCTCCCTCCTTCTTGTCTGTGAGAGCTAGCAGAAGTCTGTTAACTAATGGCCCTTTCTCCTCTTGGGCTTTCAGTGATTTCTTCCACAGTGTCCTCTTCAGGAGGATCTACCCTTTGCCTCTTGGGCTCTTGCTGACCTGTTCACCCAGTTGCAGGTGTGGTCTCTTCTCTGTCCCTTTTCTTACTTCTCTCCTCAAGAAGAGGAGTCTGCAGTGTTGGTACCTCTGGTGCTTCTGTTTGTAGTGAAGGGGATTGCCGTTGACTGTGTTCCTTTGATGTAGTAGGTTGTTCTTCCATGATTTCTTGTTCTGCCACTACCAAATCCTTGCCTTTTGTTGTCCCTGTTGTTGGTGTAGTCCTTTCCTGGGAAACCTATTGTGCGGTTGTGGCAGTTGATGAGCTCTCCCCGGTTTGTTGTGGCTTTTTGAAAGACTCCTGCCCAAAAGATTCCAAGTCAAGAGTTTTTTCCAAATCTTTCATGGTTTGTTCCATTTTTCCTTCCTCAGTTAACTCTTCAACTAGTGTGCCCTCCAACCACTCATCTTGGTTGGCATACTTTTCTATGTTAGGGATGCTACAGTGTTCATAGGGTGCTAGCCTATATTTTACCCTTCTTGCATTGATAAATCCATATGGGTCATAGGGTACCCACCAAAAGCTTCTCTTGAGTCTGAATGTTTGACCCAATAGCTCATCAGCATCCTTCCATCCCTCTTTCTTGTTCATAACAAAGGGGCCTAATTGGTCTCTGAGTTTCAATTAGGCCTTTTTCTTTGTGCTATGGAAGTGACTCAGATTTGAGTTGATGAATTGCCTGAAATATTCCAAGGAAAATAGTCTCATTGGCACATATCTGGGCAGCCTGTAGGGGCACAGCTCACAGCCATATATCCTGAGAATAGTGTGATTCTGGTAGAGGTACCAGTCACCTATTTTATAGTTCTTGGAGAGTTGTAGTATTTTTTGCATATCATGTGTCAGTCTAGGAGGAGGAGTCCTCATCAAGAGGGAAGAGACTAGGTATACAAATAGATCAACAAACTCACAATAAGAGTAGGGAGAGCTATGAACATCATGAAAGATTGGGGTCCAAAAAATAACAGACCTTCTTTCCCCTTTATGGTCCAATTTTCTAATGGGGAATTGGAAGATATCTGGCTGGTAATATAAAAATAGATGATAGATATAGGAAGAATATTTGAAGATTCCCTCCCTATCTAACCTCAACAATTGGTCATGCATCTTATTGGCAATAAACTTGGCATAATTGTATTTGACAGCAGGGGGCTGCCCTGGGGTAAAAATAGACATCATAACCAATATGGTTTCATCAATGTGCTCACTTGTCTTAAACCCCAACACAAAACATATCATATCAACCACTAATCTACCCATTTCAGTGAGGCAGGCATAGTGAAAAGGAGGTGGCTCCTTGGGCTGGCTATCTGCTCTCATGAACACTTTGGAAATCTTGGTTATCTCTGAGCTGGAGAGTTTGGGACCTTCATCCAGCAAGTACATCATGGTAAGAGGAAACTGTAGGTGGCTTGGTTTGAAGTTCGACATATGATTGATAGAGTCAGGAGTGATATAAAAAAGAGTAGTCCCAGATGGACTTTTAACTGCTTTCTTTGTTAGCTCGTAGTTCTCACAACAAAGGTGAATGATCTCAAGGAATATATTCACAGAGGGGAGCTAGTATCTAGGTAGATTTGATTCCCAAATGCCACAGACATCATATTGATTTAAGTAACTATTCCTGAGCTCACAGACTGCTTGAAGATGGTTTTGGAAACCTACAAGGTCTTGGATCAGGTAATCTCTATCAGCCAAGGGAAAATGTTCTAACTCTTTGTGGGGGACATTGAGGGGAGTGATGTTTAAGGCCACTGGACCTTCCATGGCTTAGCTCTATTGCTTTTAGAATTGGAACTTTTGACTCTGCGCAGGTAAAAATGGGTAGGATGATGGATTTGAGGATTTCTCTAGGATTTTCACCATTAGAATTGGTTTGTTGGCCTGAATTCAGTTCTATGGATTGATGTCAGCTGGAGAAACCGGAGCTATGGGCTTTTTTTAGCACAATGGACTTCAATTATGGGCAAAGACGGCTTTCAAGGTTCTTTGGAGAGTTTACAGGGCCGAACGAGCTCAATTTTAGATGACTGTGTGGATTTATGTTGAATTTGGCAGCTCAGAGGCTTATGGAGGATTTTTGGGCAGCTACACAGTGTTATTTTCCCTTAAATTATGGGTGTTGGTGCCAATTTTACATAGAAACTAACGGAAAATAGGTTCGGGAGCAAATTGCTGGTAAATACCTATTTTCTTGGTGAAATGGGCGACTTGCAGACGACCAGGTGGGTCGACCCGGGCTAAGCTGTGCAATATACTTGCTGGTTAGCAGACTTGAACGGTCGAAAAATGGTGTTTTACACGTAATTTGCATGCCCAGGTGCATACAAGAAATAAACAGATAATGGGTAAAAACAAACACTTTTACCCTTTTTACCCGAAAATTTTGACTTTGGCGTGTTAGGGGCGCTTTTTTGGGATGACGTCAGCATGACGTCATTTTTGTCGTTTAGCCGAGTACGGACGCTGACCTGGTAGGTGACGTGGCAGGTGACGTCATCAGGTGATGTGGGCATGACGTCAGCAGGGAGGGGGTGGGTGGTAAGCGGTATTATCGCACTACTTTTGGGAGAAAGCGGTTTCGGGGGAGGGGGCTCTGAACACACCGGGCGCTTGACACGCATCCTCGGTACGGCAGAAATACCGCCCATCCCCCAGATGCTATTGTTCGGCAAGTTGGGGCTTCCGAACGCGCCAACTACCGTCGGATCTGGCAGCGGCGATCGGATGGTTGGTGGGGGATAGAGCTGGCGGTCATTTAGCGGCGGTGGACCCGCTTTAATTTTTATGATTTTATAAGGTTTTTCTGTGTATTTGCGGACTTTGCAAAAGTGGGATTTTTGCGCAAAAATCCCAGTTTTTGGCTATTTATTTAGCCAGAGGCAAAATAAATCTTGATGGGCACATGGAGGGTTGTTATTGGCCCCTAGAGGACCAATAACTCCTTAAAGAAAATTTAAAATATAGCTATAGTTAGCCAAGGGGTGGGGTATTTGTTTTTTCGGGGTTTTTCCATGTATTTATATACTAAGGGGGCGGGGGGGAAAGCTATACATAGGAGTTATATAATAAGGTTAGTAGGTTAATATGATTGTGGGGGATGGGTTTGTTATATGGCTTAGGCTAAGTTTTATAGAGTGCAAACTTAGACCAAGGGGAAAGGAAAGGATGGCAAATGGGGAAGTTTAGGAAGCTTTGGTGAGATGGAATAGAGACTTTTTACACAAGAAATGTGGCTTGTTTTGCCTAGGTAAAACATCTATTCACTTAGTTTTGCCATGGGATGAAGTGGAGTAAAGGTAATGAGCAGATCTCATTACCTTTTGGGGGGAATATTAGTAAGTTTTTTTTGGAAACATGGGGAAGGGAATTAGTCATGCTCCATTTGTCTTGTAGCCACCTTGCCATGGTACCTTATGATTTTATGAGATGACAACTTGTTCCCAAGGAGCCAATTGCCCACAAACCATGCTTCTATACCATCAAAACTGCCTACCCAACCTAGTATACCTAGCATTTTTTCTTCATTCTCATTGGGTCCACCTGAACTGGCAAACCCTGATTCTTCTCTTTTCTTTTAGCTACCCTCCTATCTAAGTCTATCCTTATTTCTTCTAGGGCTCAGATTAAGCTGTTGAGACCCTTTGCTTCTCTACCTGACTACTTGCCTACCAAGCTTAAACTGTTTTTGCAGACCTTTATTCTCTATTCTAAGACAAGTGAAATTCAAACATGATCTAGCCAGGATTAAGCTATCTGGCTAATCGTCAATTGTGGCAAGAGTTAACCACCTATACATAGTGAAGATTCATCAATAAATGGAACCTTTGCAGCATAAAAAGGATGAACATATTTGGCACTTCCCCAGTCAATCATGAAAAATGAAAACCTATTGGTATAGGAAGCTAACAGTGGCTCCACTTGGGGATGGCTTTTCCTAGTGAAAAGTCAAGAACAGTAGGTCAGATAGCCTTATCTTTAGGTCCTTGCTGTATTCTGAAATTTATGCTTGGTTGTTCATAAAATGGCTCCTCTGCATTGCCTGTATTTCCCATGAACTCACTCCAAAATTGTAGCTCTGTTTTGGGTAGTTTGTTTAATCATTTCTCATCATTTTCACAGTTCCCAAGTCTATTTCTTTAACTTCTTTTGATATTCTAAAAAATGCAAGACCCAACGTTGGCACAATTCGTTGCTTTTTCCTCAAAATTTGTTGTAACTTATTCCCTATCCTATTGGTGTAATAAATTGCAAAAAGTAAACACTACTGTGTACAAGTTGAAGTGCTGCTATTCTCAACAAGGTGGCTGAACATAGTGCTTGAGCATTCTACCATTGACTGGCCCACCATCTGCCTCTATACCATCCAGACTTTTTAAAAAGTAGGTGTAGTTTCCTTGTACAATCTGAATGATAAACAGTCCTTTCCATAGGAAATCAAATTTTCCATGTTTTCCTCTATCTTCTCTTCTGGAATCCCACTTTAAGACTTTATCCCCACTGAAAAATCCTCTGCTTTGGTTCTTCTGTCAAATATCTTTTTAAGCTTTTCTTGTAGGACTTGGGCTCTGTGATAGACCTCTTCTCTTATCTGCTGCAACTAAATAGTTTGATTGATCCTTCTCTGAATATCATTAGGTTCTGCTTGTATTTCTTGTAGTAGCTTTACCACTGGGATTCCCAAAGAAGAAGGGAATACTGCCTCCATTCCATAAACCAATTGATAGGGGCTAGTCCCACTATATCTCTTGGTGGCCAATATGTCTACCCGTAGGGCATTCACAAGCTTTTTATGCCAGTTCTTCTTGTTCTCCTCCAAGACTTTCTTAATGATGTTGATCAAGCTCTTGTTGGAGGATTCAGCTAGGCCATTGCCTTGAGGGTAATAGGCTGTGGAGTGGCCCAAGGTAATGTGGTATTTGTGACAGAAATTGATCATTTTCTTAGATTTAAAGGCAGCAACATTGTCTGTGATGATTTTCTCCAGGCAACCAAACCTAGACAAGATGTTGGTCTCAAGGAATTGAATGATTACTGAGTCATTGGCTTGCCTACAAGGGATGCCCTCTATCCACTTGGTAAAATAGTCTGTAGCAGTCAAAATCCACTTGTGTTGGCCAGAGGATGAAGGGTGAATTTCCCTAATGAAGTCTAAACCCCATTGTTGAAATGGTTTCTCAGTGGAAATGGGTTTGAGGGGCAGGGGTAGCAACTTTTTCTTGCCTTCAAAGATCTGGTATTTGTGGCAAGAAGTTACATATTTTTTTACATCAGTAAATAAGGTGGGCCAATAAAATCCAGCCCTTAGGATCTTTTCAGCAGTTGATTTCCAATACAAATGTCCACCACAATCCCCTGCATGAAATTCTTTGAGTACTTTGTCAGTTTCTTCTTCGATTAGACAATTTAATAAAATGCCTTCATGGTTTTTCCAAAAGAGAACCTGATCTAAAATGCAGAACTTAGAAGCTTTCATTTTCAAAAATCTTTTCTTAGTTCTGGATAATCCTCGAGGAGCTTGCAGGTTTAATAACACAAAAGATATGTCAGCATACCAAGGTGATTCTAAAAAGGCTTGATTGATCAGTGGAGTCATCAATGATGTTAACACTCAGGTTGTTCCCCAAAACTTGTTGAGAAAAGGGAATACGGCCAAGGTAACCACTAAACAATATTTTAGATGCAATTTCTAGCCAAACTGCATCCAGAGAGGGCTCTCTCTATATGTTTTAAATTTATTTATTTGAAGTTTTATGCTAGTTATGATGTGTAGAGGTTTCTTTTAAATGGGTTTGGATGGTGATTTCAAACATAGGTAGGATGTAGGTCTGATAGGGTTAATTCCATTGGGCAATGGAGTCTATGAAAGTGGACTGCTGAGTGTGCTTCTGTGATGAGAGGCAATACTACAGAGCAAGATAATCAGTTTGGAACAATATTAAAAGCCAGTGAGTGATGGGATGTAAGCCAGGAGATAAAGGGAAGTCAAGAATCCTCTATCATGGTGGCAGAGGGAAGGTGCTTGAATATTTTCAAGGAGCAGTGAAGAATTCCTTGACAATGTTCAGAATGAATGAATTAGCAGAAACAGAATCATTTAGGAATTTCTATTCATTCTAATTGTGAAGAAAACATAGATAACATCAGGAATTGAACACAGAGTGTATTTAAACAAGTTCTAGGCTATTCTTTTTCCCTATTGTTGATATTATGAAACATATATAAGATTTGTAAACATAGAAAACACAAAAAACACAGTTAGAGTAACTTATTGAGCCAAAGAAAGACACAGAAATTCTGTAGCAGAGTCCAGAGTCATCACATCTACGTTCAGAAGGTCCAACAGTAATGCATTTCAATGCCCCTTGTATTAATGACTATCTGAGTTACAGTGCAGTTCAAATGGGAGAATCACCAACCCCAAATACATTCTTTGGGGGGGTATTTAGACAAAAGAGAGTTTACAAAATATCTTGAGGATAAGATAAGGAGCAATAACTTCCTTCAGCTACTTTGTCAGAGAAATAAATGGAGAAATGAAGGCAGGAGTTATTCTGGCTATGCTAGCTGCTTTACTAATAAGATATTTTAGACTTTTCACCCAGGAATTCGGCTAGCAGTTATGTCCTTGCTTTGCTTTCCTGCATTGTTGTTCTGATCTGTTACCTGCTCTGGATTCATCTTTAATGTGTCTTGATCCTGGCTTGAGCTCCTTCCTCTATATCTGCCACGTGTCTTGCTTTTTTACCAGGTGTACATAGGCAAAAAGGATCTGAATTTATTTAGGCAAAACTTCGAGCATACTTTTCTACCAGTGTTCTATGGGCAACTGATGTCTTTGTATCTTTACTAGTATCTCATCAGCCTCAGTATACCTGTAAAAATTAGGCTTGACTTCAAACATATGATTTATTTCATGTTCTATAAAAAACAAATTCTTCAGTTTGTCATACAAGCTCTGTCTAGAAGGAGGTCTTGTGTTTTTTGAGCTGCTAGATGATGTAGTGGTCTGATTTGTCACATATATGTTCACCCGATGAGCATACTGCTGATGTGATAACAGTTTTTGATTGCTTGTTACTAAACTGGGTAGACCCCTTTGCTGCAAGTTTGTCAATTTCTCTGTGAAGGTATTAATATCCATTTGCATCTCTTGACACCTTCTTTCCAGAGTCTGTATAAGTGTTCTCATTGTTAGCACCTTCTTTATTGTCAAAATGGTGCCTGTCCTATCATTGATCTTTAAAGTTGCTAATTGTTCCTTAGTATTGGTGTTCAAAAAATGGATGAGTGCATTGGGCTGATCAGGCATATTTCTTAATGATGCCCAGGCCCTTTTTATTTGTTCTTGTGCCTTGTCTATTAATTCCATTTGCTCATACTTTGTCTGAATTGATCTCCATTGGTCAATAATGGACTGGCCAATCTTAGTCCACAAAATCATTTTAATATCTTGTAGAGGCTTATGCAAGGTGAGATCCTTTTCCATTGTTTTCACCTTATTCTCCAAGGCCTTCACCTCTCTAGACTTCTCTGCTACTATTATTTTTGATTTGTCATAGCTCATTTCTAGCTTGGCTAGTCTTTCTTTTGTTTCTCTGAGCTCTGACATTTGAGCTTCTAGCTCTTTCACTGCCTTCATCATTTCCTCCATCTTCATGCTAGTCTCAGGCTCTGTTGTTGTTGTTGTTGTAGCATCTGTGGTCAATGTACCTGTTGCTGATGGTGGCTCAATGGGAGGAATTGCTGCTGTGTCTGTGGGGGGAGCAGAGACAATTGTTGGAGTTGTTTGGGGTGGCTGGGAGGTCGACTCTCCCTGCTTGGTTTGCAATGATTTCTCCAGATCTTGCTCTGTCTGCATCAGCCTTTGGTTCATTCTCATTAATAAATCCATGACATCCTCTTCTGCCTTTACTTGTGCTAGCTCTGTTGTTTAGGGATGCATGGTGACAGGCAGCTTCAATTTCTTTCTAAGGGCAGCAATATCTTCCTCCTTTTTGATCAATGCTTTGATGCCCTTGGCATCCTTGGGATCATGTCCCAACTCAACAATTATTTCCTCCAGAGTCTTTATTCGGTTGTGTTTGGCTAGAGAAGAGATCTTCTCTAAGTCCAATTGAGCAGATGTATTACTTAATGACTCTTTTAATTGGTGGGCCAGCATTGCTTTGTCTGCCAGTGTTTCATAGACCATTTCACCTGTTTTTTTGTACAATTCGATTTGATCCATTGGGTGAATGTCCTTGGCAAGGACCTATAGATTGGTCATTATGTAGTCAGCTACAGACTGTGGCTGCTAAACATTGGGCTTGAAATGACTTAAAATCATTTTCTCCTCCTTGATGTCATAGGCTGCCATTAGTCTGTGCTGTTTGGAGGGTGTCATCTTAAGGAACTGGTCATACAACTGAATCCTTAATGACTCATTTTGAGCTTTAATCTCTATGAATGACTGCTTGATGTCTAATGGTTTCTTTTCTTGTGACCTTGAGGAGGATACTTCCATTCCATGCTGCCTCCCTCCTTCTTGTCTGTGAGAGCTAGCAGAAGTCTGTTGACTAATGGCCCTTTCTCCTCTTGGGCTTTCAGTGATTTCTTCCATAGTGTCCTCTTCAGGAGGATCTACCCTTTGCCTCTTGGGCTCTTGCTAACCTGTTGACCTAGTTGTAGGTGTGGTCTCTTCTCGGTCCCTTTTCTTACTTCTCTCCTCAGGAAGAGGAGTCTGCAGTGCTGGTACCTCTGGTGCTTGTGTTTGTAGTGAAGGGGCTTGCCCTTGAATGTGTTCCTTTGAGGTAGTAGGTTGTTGTTCTGTGATTTCTTGTTCTGCCACTACCAACTCCTTGCCTTTTGTTGTCCCTATTGTTGGTGTAGTCCTTTCCTGGGCAACCTGTTGTTGATGAGCTCTCCCCGGTTTGCTGTGGCTTTTTGAAAGACACCTGCCCAAAAGATTCCAAGTCAAGAGTTTTTTCCAAATCTTTCATGGTTTGTTCCATTTTT
>APFE030350348.1:0-23069 GCA_000404065.3 Pinus taeda
ATATAATTTAAAAAAACATATATTTTTTGGTAGGTATGCACAAATTTCGAACCAATGACTTATGGCAAAGAATAACCAGAGGAATATAACACCTACTCTTATCAGATTCCTCTTTTTACATTTGATATAGTGCTTATTGTGTTATGAAATATTATATTATATAAATTATGTAATTTAAAAGTTCAAATCCTCATAAATTTATATAATTTAAAAAAACATATATTTTTTTGGTAGGTATGCACAAAATTCGAACCAATGACTTATGGCAAAGAATAACAAGAGGAATATAACACCTACTCTTATCAGATTCCGCTTTTTACATTTGATATAGTGCTTACTGTGTTATGAAATATTATATTATATAAATTATGTAATTTAAAAGTTCAAATCCTCATAAATTTATATAATTAAAGGAGAGATACATATAGTTTAGTGATGGCACAAAAATCGAAACCAAGAATTATGGCAAAGAAATGTTTTAAGGATGCACTCATTCTACCATCAATTATTCAAAACCCCATAAATTTATATATTAAATTAAAATATTATATATATTTATATTAAATTCATTAATTTTCCAATTTATAAATAAGAATTAAAAATATTTAATATAATTTCCATTTCAAAATCTTAAAAAACATTTTAAGACTATATCGATTTTGAAAAATTTGAAATATCAAATAGTTGTAAGCGTGAATCGTAAGAAAGAAACAGACATTGAACTTGACCAGAATTTCACAACGGCGAGTGGAAATTTTTAATCTTTATTAGGTATTGATTTATTAATACACCTTTTAATATTTATTAAAACAATTTTATTTATATATTTAAATACATTTTAATAAAGAAAAATATCAATATTTATTAAAAAATTATTTCCTATTTAAGTGAGTAGATGTAAAAAACCATGAAAAAAAACAAATGATTTAAAAGACTATCAATTTATAAAAATATATACTATCAAACTAAAAACCAAAAAACAATTAATTTGAAAAGACATTTCGTTTTCAATAAATAAATCTATATTAATCAAATAAATAAATAATTGAAATTTGTTTTCAATAAACAAATCTAAATATAGCAAACTTTTAAACATACCATGTGAAAATTTAGAAGGGAAAAGTAATGTTTAAATAGATGAATTAAAACAAAATCAAATAAATAAATAATTGAGTAACTCTTTTCTTGAAAATAATGTTTTTAAAAAAAATGAATTAAAATAAATCAAA
Organism: Pinus taeda; assembly: GCA_000404065.3. NCBI lineage: Eukaryota > Viridiplantae > Streptophyta > Pinopsida > Pinales > Pinaceae > Pinus > Pinus taeda. The sequence continues at coordinate 1,230 of APFE030350348.1, forward strand.
TAAATAAATAATTGAGTAATTCCTTTCTTCAAAGTAATTTAGCAACTTTTTATTTTTTAGAGGAAATTTGCTTGCAAAGGATTGAAGGTTACGGTTTTCAGAATTCATATAGGTAGGGTTATATATGGGGATGATGTTCAAAGGAGGAAGGAGCAGAGTTCCCTACATACATATAGTAATGAAGAAAGGGAAGAGGTCATGTGGAGGTTTCAGAATTCTAATTAACATTTTAGAAGGATCGAGCGAAGGAGTACGTGGGACGACAATTAAGACCTTATTGGGTAGAAACATGGTGAAGGCAAAGATGTGCTAGAGGACCATCTAGATTAGGGGAAGAGACTAACTGGGTCAAGTGGAAATGGTCCATGCAGGCCTAAATCGGCAGAGATACCGAAGGCTGTTATTACAAATCCCTAAATGCAAGTGTTTAGAGATCACATGCATACATATGCATTGATCTGTAAATTCATGGCATTATGGCCAATGGAGAAATCCCTCTTCACATGGATTAAGCAAAACTAGAAACGAGGAGGGGAAGTGGATTTGCACCTAGGATCGAAGGGATTATGTGGATTTGTGCCTAGGATCGAAGAGATTATTTACTGTGGTTTTCACAAACCTTGAAGACAGAGAGACAGAGTATTCGATGGAGGCCCTTACTTCTTTGCCTCAGCCAGATTGTATATGTGTTCATGGAAGATGAATTTTGTTCAAGAAAAGGAATCCTTCACAAATGTCCCAGTGTGGATTAGGATTTACTCCCTGCCCCTAGACTATTGGTTACCTTCGACCCTAGAATCCATTGGTAACACACTGGGGAAGTTTATTATGATATCAGATGCAACCCTATACAAACGATATACTTGGTATGCAAAGACATATGTAGAAATGGATGTATCGGTAGCCTTACCAGAAGTGATCTGGTTAGAGTTCCAGGATGAAAAATGGTTGCAGACCATAGATTATGAATAGATCCCATTTAGATGTTGATGTTACCATGAGCAAGGGAATTTAATAAGGGATTATCCCCTCAATCGTGCAGAAGAACAACAAAAGGAACAAATGTTGAAAGATAGGACATGTTTGTCAAACCAAGTTAGAAAGCGCAAGCAAAAAGGAGACAACAACCAAGGAATACAATGGGGAGAAATACAATGAAGAATAGCTTTGGCATCCTTTCGAAAATGATACCCGAGGAAGAAGGGAAGGATGGAGGAAAAGAGGGTAGTCACGCAATGAATAGTAAGCAAGTAAATATGGAGGCTCATGATGATATCACCAAAGACGCAGGCAACTCAGATCTAGGAAAAGACCTAGAAGGCGATCTGGAAATGACACCAAGTGAGGTTGGAACAAAGGATCTCAATATCCAGGAGCTTGTGGGAAGGGAGGGAATGGATTTGCAGAGTATGGTCGAGTAGTGGAGGAAACAAGGGATAGATCCAATTTCACTGAAACAAGTAGATTGGATTCAACACCTTTATCTCATGCAAGAAGAGGTGAAACTTAAAGGGTTGAAGAGAACGCATGGGGAGATAGGAGATATGGGAATCAAGGTGGTCGAATCATAGCTTCACCTTAAGCCAAAGAAACCTAGAAGAAAAAGAGGAAGAAAGTCGAACAATGCAGCTCTATAGGAACTAGGAGCGATGCTAATTAATTCATGTAAGATGAGAGATTTTAGCTCACCCCCTAACACCCAGTTAAAAAGGAAAATAATTACTTGGAATGCTAGAGGCATGAATAACCTCTAAAAACAAAGAGTGTTAAATAAAAAGATAAAGATGGAAAAGCCAGATTTGATATTCATCCAAGAAACTAAATGTACAATAGATAAGATGAAATAATTAAATAGGAAGTTGGGAAAGAATTTTGACTATTTAGATGTGGAGTCTCAGAATAACACGAGAGGGCTAGTAACTCCATGGAATCCTAGGGTACTGAACATAGAAGTGGTTGAATCTACTAGATTCTTCCTCTCCTTGGAGCTATAGCTAATAGGGTCTACGGGGGCCATTATGTTCACAAATTTCTATGGGCCCCAAATATTTGAAGAGAAACTAGGTCATATCTCATCTCTAAAAGACGTAAGGAGAGGAACCCAAACCCACAGTGGATTGTAGGGGAAGACTTTAACATGCTCACCTCACTGGAATAAAAGAAGGGCGGTATGAAGATGCTTGACAGAGACTCTGAAGCCTTCAAGAGATTCATAAACGATTAAAAAATGATTCACATAGATACATCTAATGGGGTTTTCACCTAGAGAAATAAGAGAGGTGGGGATCAACAAGTGGTCCCTCAACTAGATTATTTCTTAGACTCTGAAGAATTTTTGTTGCAAGGGATGGATATTGAAGCATCCATTCTTCCCAATGGAGGTTCAAATAATTGTTTTGTGGTACTAGCAATGGCAATGCTATGAACCCCTAAAAATCGACCTTTCATATTTGAAGCTTTTTTGATAAACCACCATTCCTTTATGGAAAATATCAAGAAATTTTGGTCTGAACCTCTTCCAATAGAAGGCACCAATATGTTCAGAATGAAAGAATGATTGAAATATATTAAGGATCAACTTAAGAGCTGGAACAAAAATGAGTTTGGTGATATCTTTCAAGCAAAAAAGGAACTAGAAATCCAAATGGAACACTTGTAAAGATCCCTGATTGAAGAGGGATATACATAAGAGAAAGAGGGAGATGAGCTTGAACTAATGAAGAAATGGCAAGATAGATGCTTGCAGGAAGAAATTTTATCTAAGAAAAAATCCAGAATCTTGTGGCTACAAGAAGGGGAAAAATTAAAAAAGTTCTTCCATGAGTCAGTTATAACTCATGGGAATTCTAACATAATTCTCAGAATAAAGGATGCATAGAGGAAAGTATATGAGGCCCATAAAGATATTGAGGATATCTTGGTGCAATACTTTCAAAAAATTCCATCCAAACCCCAGATGGATAGATCTGTAGTGATCTAGAAGATTGCAAGGCATATTCCCAAGATACTAACAAAGGAGCATAATCAAAATTTAAATAAACCCATTTTAATGGAAGAAGTTGTCAGGTTGTTCAAGAGATTCCCAATAGAAAATCTCCTGGCCCTAATGGATTTACCATATATTTTTTTAAATCATGCTGGGAGGTGGTAAAGAAAGATGCCTTTGAAGTAGTTGAAGACTCTCGGGATTCATTGATTGTCCTTAAAACCTTAAATTCCACTTTTAAAACCTTAATCCCAAAGGAAGAGGCAGCTAGTACCCCATATAAGTTCAGGCCTATCTCTTTGTGTAATGTAATATACAAGATTATATCTAAAGTTGTGGTCAATCGCCTTAAATTGATTCTTCCTGTGTTGATTTCAGAGGAACAATATGGTTTTGTGGAAGGTAGGCAGCTTCTGGATAATGTTATCCATGCCCAGAAAATTACCCATTCCCTCAAAATTTTGAAAACGGCAGGAATGGTCATCCAGTTAGATTTACCCAAGGCTTTTGACAAACTCAACTAAGAATATATGGAAAAAATCCTACAGGCTTTTGGTTTTGAGCAACACTCGATTAGATGTATTATGTCATTAGTGACTTCCCCATGTTTTTCCATTTTAGTGAATGGAGCCCCTGCCAAACCCTTCTTCCCTTCTCGAGGGATTCGTCAGGGGGACCCTTTATTGCCTTTCTTGTTTGTTATCATGATGGAAGGTCTCGGTAGGGCCATTAAAGCTACCACCAGGGAAGGGGATATCAAAGGTCTTTAACCTCATGAAGGATACCCAACTACAACCACCAAGTCGTAGATGAAACTATGCTTCATGGTACCCCCACAGTAAAAGAAGCAAAAGTGTTTAAACACATTTTGGACTCATTCTCGAAAGCCTCGAGTATGGAGATTAACTAGGTGATGGTTTTCTTCTTTAACACTCCCATATCTATTCAAAGGAATTTAACTAGCATCCTTGGGTTTCAAAGGAAGTGTCTTCCATCTAGATATTTGGGTATTCCCTTGACAGAGATGGCCTGGAAGAAATCAAATTGGAAAGAATCGTGTATAATATGGAAGATAGCGTGAAATGTTGGACTTATAGAGCTCTCAATCTCGCCATAAGGCTTGTCTTGACTAAGGTTGTGTTGCAGGAAATCCCATTATACATGTTATTGGTCCTCCCAGCCCCGAAAGGAATCCTACAAAATATAAGAGAGTTCCAACAACACTTTCTATGCAAAGGAGCTCATGACAAACAGAAATGGACATCAGTAGCCTGGGAGAAGCTATGTAAACCAAAAGTTTTGGGTGGCCTTGATTTACACGACCCAAAAACTGTCAACTAAGCTTGCGACACAAAGTTATGGTGGGTGTGGTTGAAAGAAGCCACATATCTGTTGGTCATGTTATGGAAAGAAAAATATGCCCTCGATTGGAACTTGCAGGACCATATTTGTATGTCGGCAATAATCCAAGGGTCAACAATTTGGAATCTAGCTTGGGGTAATAAGAAAATTTTCAAGGAGCAATGCTTCTGGGAAATTCGAAATGGAAGGACATTGTTGTTCTAAGAATATGCCTGGCAGCAAAAACCTAGCTTAAGAAATGAAGTGAGGCGCCCAGTACAAGTAGAATCTCAGCGATAAGGCCAAGTGCAAGTATACCAATATTGAGAATAGGAAACAGAGAATATGAAATGGAAAAGGTGGTGTCTGGATCTTTTCCAAGGCTCCAACCAGAATGATGCATTATATATGGAATTGATGGAAGAACTAAACAAAAGATGTATCCTCTATGCAGATGACAAAGACCAACTAAGATGGGGGAAAAACATGGGGGTGAGTTCAATCTCAAAGACACCAGATTCTACCTTGAGGTAACCATCAAATTGAAGCAAAACCAATATGGAAAAAGGTGTGGACCTCATAACAGTGGCCCAAGATCAAAACTTTTTGTTGGGTAGTGGTTCACAAGAAGGTCCTGACATGGGAAAACTTAATTAAAAGAGCCTTCATAGGAGCCTCTTGGTGCTATCTATGTGAAAGTGAGGAGGAGAATTTAAATCGGCTACTAAATTCCTGTTGATATACCTCTGTAATCTGGGATTGGATAGCTACCTTATTTAGACAAACTGATAGAACAAGGAATAACATTCAAGAAACAATAAGCAAATGGAGAAAGAACTTTACAAAAAATGATATGGTCAATATTACTTGGTGCTTAGCCCTTGGCTTTGTAATTTGGGTTGTGTGGAAGGAACGCAATTACCGAATCTTCTAAAACAAGAATTTGTAAGCAGAAAGATTGATATAGGGGATTCAAAAGAAGTTAAGGGAAACGATGATAATTAGTAGAATTAGGCCTTCAAAAGAGAAATTGCCTCCTCAGGAGGAAAGGATTTTGAAATTGTTACAAATAATTATGGTGTTCATATGACGGGTAACAAAGAACCTCAATTAGACATGTCCTCTAAGATCTAGCTCTCCCTACCCCAGGGGTTTATCAAGTTGAACTTCGATGGGGCTACACAAGGTAACCCAGGGAATGTGGGAGTAGAGGGAGTCATCAAAGATTGCAAAGGGAATATCTATAGAGTGTTTTTCTTTAATCTTGGAAAAGCTACAAACAATTTTGTAGAAATCCATGCTCTGGAGCAAGGAATGGAAATTATGGTGCACGAGCGACTGCTCAATGTCATAATAGAAGGGGATTATAGGATCATAATACAAGCATCAAAAAGTTTACATTGTGGGTCTCAACTCATTAAAGTGACAAATCATTGGTGCCTGGCTTAACTGACCAAACGAATCAAGTAGCACCTAATTGTCCTAGTTTTCATCGAGTTCAATTTGGTGATACAATATGCTAATGTAGTGGCTGACAAGCTGGCTAATGCGGGGACCACTAGCTCCAGCGTGAATGAGGACATGGCATGGGAGGAATTCCAGGATTGAAAATTGAGAGAGGGTTGTTGGGAATTGGCAGAAAATGACTATAGAACGACATGCATAATGAATGATGGAGAATAGATGAGCCTAAGATAGGACAAGAGGACAAGCTACATGATGAAACTAAAGGATGAAGGTGATGGTGGTTCAAAATCCTGGATGGGCTCAAATTATGAAAGATGATATGTAATTCAAGAAAAGAGGGAAGAAAGGAGGTACATTACAACCAAAATAATGAAGAAATTCATATTGAGGTGAGAGGAATTAACGATCTTGTCATATCAACAAGCAACAATGAATAGAAGAATGAAAATTGGAGGATGGTTTGAGGTGGGCAACTCTTCGTATGTAGATCAGGTAAGATCAGTACTATCCTAGAGAATGTGATAACAATGATGGAAAGGCACAACAGGAAAATCCCTCATCGCGACAAAGTTTTAAATCACTAAGTGGATTCTCGCTATACTCTACACTTATGGGAAGCCTGAAGACCAACAAAAATCAAGAGATAACATCAGTCCATTTTGGTTCATCGAGGGAAATTATGTTAAGAGACATGGATGGGGAAAGTTATGTACTATATAAGAAGAATGAGAGAGGGGGACAGGGAGAAAGGAGTTGTAAGAGAACTCACATGGAGTCTGCTAACAGGGAGGCAGCATGTGTGTTCCACACTATTGTTCCAGAGAAAGGGAAGGCAAAGATAGAGGCCTTGGAAAGGGAAGTCTGCAAGAAAAGGGTGTTCATGCCTGATAGTCAGATAGAGGAGGAAGTTGATTAGATCATTGAAATGGGGATCGCTCAAACCAGAGATACCATGTATCATTGTACTTTGGAAACGACGTGGCATTTGAAAACCTTAATTCAGAAATTGAAAACTGAAAGTGGCAAAGTTAAGGAGAATCTCTAGGTGGAAATGGTGAACAAGTTATGGGCAATCAATGACCGTATTAGAGATATTGAGAAAGTTATTAATATGTTGGTTAATATAGAGAAGTTTTAGCAGGGAATAATTGATAACCTGCATGATATTTTTCGCTTCTATTTGCAGTATGTTCATAGAATTGGTATCACTCCTCGGGACACAAAGAGTAATCCAGTGCAGCTCAGGAGTGCCAACGATAGGGCTTTAGGGGCGATAGGCTCTTCTTCTGCAGAGGATCTTGCTATGAATCATGTAGACGCAACACCTAGTGAGGGAGTGAATGAGTGAGGTCCTAGTTAACTCACTCTTAGTACACTTGTTTTAAATGTTTTCATGCTATATATATAGATATAGTAGATAGAAAAAATAAGCTAGGTCCTTCTGATAGTTGTAGGTCAAGGTCTAGCAGTCAGAAGTATAAGAGATAGGTTCTTGATATTGTTATTCATAGAATGTTTTTTGTCTTAAGCATCAGATAGAAGAACTTGATGGGAAATTTAACCAAGGATGATATAAAAATAGTTTATTTTTGCAGTTGGTCTGGTTTCCAATCTGGCAAACCAACTGCCTTTTTGTATTTTGATATGGTTAAAGTAATATAATTTCTACTACTAACTTACAAAAAAAGGAGGAAAATTGCTTAAGGTTGGCACTATGGGGAGGGGTACTTTATTGCTATGGATTCCATGGATTTAAAGTATTGAATTACTAGGGATTAGGAAATATGACAGATAATTAGGTAGAAGACCATACTACAAGGCCTCCTCATAGCTAAGGAAAATAATGTTCCTTCTTTTATTGTATTGGTGCATTCTCTTCTAATTATTAAGCACATGGTAAAAGAATTCTCTCTAAGGGATAAGATATTGGAAAACTTATTAAATCACATTAGAAAGGTCACAAAAGAAATCACCTCAATTGACTATTTCAATGTATTACAGGGTATAAAAAAAGAAAATGAATGTGTCAATGAAGGTTGCATACTGAAGTTTGGTGAACTAAAGGTAGATGGCCTTAATTGTTCCTTAAGTTTCATTTCCAATGAAAATCGTGTTAAGAACATTAAAAAATGATGGGGGATCTAAATATGTGGATCTAGGCAAGTACAATGTAATGAACGATTTTATCCTTAAATAGGTTGGATATTTTGCAGATTTTGATTTATAATGGGGTCCTTTTGGAAGGTTTTAACCTCCAAAGACTTGTAATTTGTCTGTTAGTTTATTTTCCCCTAACAGATAATAATTATGATACAAGTTATGTTAGATGTACTTGAAGGGTGTTGTCGAACTGTTATATGTTATGGAGTTTTGGTCAAAATTTGATGAAACAATTTTTGGTTGAATCATGATCATTTGTTGTTTAAAATGTGTTTTTGACTACATATATGGATTCAACACCCTGAAATCCCCTTAGGCACTAGGATTGTGGAGGGTTCACAACTCAAAGTGGTGATTCCACCAAATCTCTACCAAATTCTTGGCAAATTCCACCAAAAAATACGTTCATAAAAGCTCCAAAATGTGTGACACGTAAATTATAACATATCAAAAGTACATGAAAAGATAGATTTTGACCCCTGATATAAAATTGTAAAACTGGCACATATTTCGAAATCATTATAAATATTTTCATTATTGTAAAAAAAAAAGAAGAAAAAGCAAAACTAAAATTGGTCTAAAAATCAAATTACATGGTCCATTAAATCATGTTTGGATGTTGCATTCACATTTTATTTTTATCGAGTGTTGATGTTAGCCATATAATTGCAAATATATACCTAAATACCATGAAACAGGGAATGGTACATCTTCCCAAAACATTTCACTGAAAAAAATGTGGCAAAAAACACACTACTAAGAAAAATAAAACTCCAAAAACAAATAAATCGCTACTCAAGTTGGTTTGACAAATGAAAGGAAAAGATAGTTTCTTCGCTCCAAATTGTGTATCATGTGACATGTGGAATTTAAAAGTAACTAAAGCTAGTTTGACAAATTAATGGAAAAGATACTTTCTTCACTCAAAATTGTTTATCATGTGGAATTTAAAAGTAGATGAATTACTTGCTTTAATTTATTATTTTATTTCAAAGTAGCAAATATGTATCAAACATATAAACATTTTTCACAAGCTCCAGTGAGCAGTAATAGCACTAGCATCAATAGCAATCCTGATTCTTGATATTTCTTTTGTTGGGGGTTCTCTTGTAGCTGTCATATTATGATATTGATGTTTATATTGATAACGTAGTATTATTCTTTAGTTGTAGGTGGTTAGTTAACATATGTAACGCATCGTCATTCCTTTCATCTCGTCCAGGTAGGAACATTCCCATTGTTCTGTACCATGTAGTGAGGTAGGAATATTGTTCCGTAGAAGTACGTTTTGTGGCCCCTTCCCTGTGTAATGTCCCATAGTAGATGAATTACGTGCTTTAATTTATTATTTTATTTCAAAGTTAGCAAATATGTATCAAACATATAAACATTTTTATTTTTGTAAATTCCAGTCGTAGAATTTTATTAATAGCAAGAAGGAAGATTATGTAGATATAGCTTAGTAACCATAGTGACTCTCAAGAAGAGTGTGATATAGTCTATAGGAAAAAATAAACTAACTGTAGAAATCTTATAGTGGCATCCAAAAAACAAAACTATACTCCCAAGCGCAAGAGAAGTAACTAGTAGATAGCCACCAAAAGTTAGTGGACAAAAAAGCCAGTAGATAGCCACCAACAGCTATTAAGTACATCATAAGTAAAATATGCAAAAGGACATAGAAATATAATGGACATGTTAGTCCAAGATGATGACTGGAGAAAGTGGAGGAGAGTGTGCATCTGAAGTGCTTAGAGGTGGAACATTGTTTAAAGGAGGAGCATTGATGACTATGTCCTTCTCCTTAAGGTCATTTGATTCTGTCTCTGAGTCAGGAACCATGTATTTCTCCACATGACTCAATCTGGACACAATATGATCGAGGTCATATCTGATGTACCTCATAATTCTCTTGATAGCCTCTTGTCCAGCAAAAAGCTTGTAATTATCAAATTGTTTGTCTCGAATAACCATACTAAGCAAATTTTCCATCTACCGGTGAGTAGTGACTGAGTGGAGGAAGTGCAATCTTCTTTTCCTGAACTTTCCAAGATCAAGAACCCATTTCAAAGGGCTATTGCTAATTTCAGAATTGAAGTGATATATCTGGTCCTCGAACTCCCTTGCTGCCAACTGTAAATTCTCCTTATGAACTTCCAGAGGAGCTTAATCAAAAAATGTGGCTACTGATTCCCAGCCAAACAGACGTTGGTGCTTGGAGGAGGAGCTTCCTGAAGCGCCAACCCGACAGTTGGGAAGCCTTTGTCGTGGAGCCATCTCCACCGAGAACCTGCCAAGAAAACACAAGACCAAGAATCGAAGCAAGTGATAGAGTACCCAACTAAAAACCTTACTAGAAAGACAAAACCTACGATAGAATTGCCACTAAACGAAATTTTGAAAATTGAACCCCAAATAAAAATGCCACTGACAAGACAAAACCCCCAACGTTTTGAGGAAGGACAGGAGACACAATTTTTCGAAGGAAGGACTGTGCTCATGATGGTAGACTAGGTGGAGGAGGGTGAATTGTGAAAAAACCTACTGATTTCGAAATGACAAATACACTTAGTCGGATATTACCACTAAGTCTGTAATGCCAAATACATATAGTCGGATATGCCCACTAAGTCCCCAGGAGCAAGGTAAACAGAACTAAACGAGGTGGTAGTGCTTGGATAAAACAAAGGATAAGAGAGGGAAATGTGCATATCAAACCAGACCGAGAAAGTGCCTTGAAAACAAAATCCACTAACCAACACTAGACAATTAAAATAAATGCTCGTCAGGTCATAATTTTCGGAGTTTGTTGAAGGAAGAAATGCAACCAGTTTGAAACAAGGCCCTAACCCAGAACTATGTAGAAATAGTACAAAAAACATGGACACCATAGATGAAGCAAATTGTGAAACCAACATAGACACCCAGAGTAAATAGTCAAGGCAATTACGATTACCCAAGTATGTGAGACTGGAGAATTTTGAACTAAAGAGTGAGGTTTATAGAGCGTATGAAGCAGGGAACATTTTAGGGGCTAATATTCATAGATGGGCTAATTTTCCGTGCTTTTTCCAACAAAAAAGATTCGCCAATTCCCATTTTTTCCTAAAAATGATTCGCCTAAATTTTATAAGAAAAAAATTTACCTTAAAAACTGCCAAAATTTTATGGAGACTATATTAAATCATTAGAAGTTTGAATATTTTTATGAAAATATCACCAAGCATTTTATAGTTTGCATATTATGGTTTAGTAATATTCGCCAAGGTTTCTAATCTTTAAGATAAATTTCCATCCTTAAAATTTTCCCTAGTCTGAAAATGCCGCCTCTCCAACCAGTACAACACTACAGCCTTTTAAAGACTAAAACACAACCATGCACCTACCATATGCGGCAGAAGAACGTCAAAACCATAATACCCAATTTTTCGCCACCTTGGGCCAATGCAGAGCTGCATATAAATAGCGGGTTGCGTAAGTTCACAAGCAACACAATTAAAACATGGCTTCATTATATGTAGTTGTATCCAAGTGTAACGCATACACCACAATTTTACGATTTGAAAACAATGACCCTGAGTGAGGTCATAAATGGAAATTCCGTTAGTGATAGTATGAAAACCTACAACAACCAATCTACCATGGGGATGAATCCCCATGCCTGCACAAGCGAGGGGGGTTTCATTAACTGAAACTAAGATCCAGAGAGCTACCTTAACCTTAGGCATGCGGCATTTATGGTGACTGATCCTAGGTTGGTGGCTTCTATGGTGAGAGCCCTTGGCGTGCCACACGTTGCCCATGCGATATCATTTGGAGAGGCCAACTCTCTCCCCAAGGGCCACCACTTCCCACCCCATACAAAATCCTTGCATGTGAATGATATATTCTACCAAAAAACAATTGCCAAAAAGATTCATCCTGCCTATAATACCCTCATGTTCCATGCTATCACTAGGTATTTGGAACACCCCAATCGAGAAATCAAACATATAAACATTCTTATGATACACTTACCTCCGTACTTTCTCCATCTATCATTAAGAATACATAACTTATCATGTGACATGTGGCATTTAAAATGAACTAAATTATGGACTATAATTTGTTATTTCTTTTATTTTTATTTTATTTTTAAATAAATTTCGGATTAATCACATCATCATTATTTTTTGATTGACATTTTGAACCCTCTAATATGGTTCATCCTCAAAACCACATTTTAAAATTGACAAATATATACAAAACTAAAGATATAAACACTTATAGTATACTTATCTTCCTACTTTTCTCCAATCGATCATTAAGAATACATATCTATTTAACCATAGCTTCATTTATTATTAAACTATGTTAAATATTTAAATAGGAAGTGGTTTAATCACTACTAAAAATATAGATTGGTAATTTATCAAGACGATAATCAACCTATAAGACTTAAATTTTAATTTAATTAAAGATAAATAAAAAGTTTATCTTGGAATAGTATATTTGAACCAATTTAGTTAACTTTTCTGAGTAAATTTTATTAAGAAAGAGAGAAGGTATTTACATAGTGACCGAAGTCAGATCATTGCTCTCATAAGAGCCATCATTCCAAAAATAACTTAAGCCTCCTTCCGGAGGAAATTACACATGACCAGGTTCTCAACCCACCCCATGGATTCCCAAACATCCAAAACAAAAACAAGGAGTACCGTACATCAGAAACCAGAAGATACCGATAGCCCAGATAACAAAAAACAAGCTTGAGAATTGCCAAAAACTTAAACAAAAAAAGGTAGACCACCTTCAGCGGGAGCAGGCTACTCATCAAGCTGTTCCTCCACAATTCGGCACCAGCCGAATTCCGGTTCATCATCAAAAGGAGAATTGAACTGAGTAGAAGGTCCGGGATCAGCAGGCTGCATCTCCGTGTCCTGTATGCCTCCACCCGCTTCAGCTCGAATAAGCTGTGGCATCATACCAATGCCAAGCTGGAATGCAGGGGGAGGACCAACAACAACTCCCGAACCTCCCATATGACTATCAGAGCCCTCCAATTGCGTGGTTTCATAAAACACCACGGAGATGTGGGCAGTGATCCGTGGCTGATGAAGAGAGCTGTAGAAAGTGAAAATGGTTGACCCAGTCGATGAAGGTGGCCCCGGAGGCGGATTGAAGATGCGGCGCCTTCCACGCCCACTATGGGTGCTTGGATAACGCCCGGTGAATAGTTCGCTGGTGGCCGGCGAGTCCGAAGTGGAGTCATTAGGGGCACGCCTGGGTTGGCCTCTGCGACAACCCATTCTCTGTCGAAGACGGGCCATAATGGGAGGGGCAACAGTAGGATAACCACCAAGCACCACACTGAAACCTTGAAAGCCAACAAATATGGGAGAGGACCGAATGAGACAAGAGGGCTTGTTCTCCTCAGTCTTCCACCCACCCCATTCCAAAACAGCACGCAGAACAGGGCAAATGTGCAAGGAGTCCAGATTAGGGAAGAAATACTTCGAGGCCGCCTCCCAGAGCCGGATAGCACATCAAAAGGAATACCGCCGAACGCTACACTAAAACCTTGAGAACCAATAGAGATGGGACAAGAGGTGATGTTGTCCTCAGTATCCCACCCGTCCTTTTCGAATTTTGCACACGAAACAAGACAAATGCACAAGAGACCTGAAATTAAGGGTGGTATACTCAAAGGCCACCTCTCAGAGCCAGAACTCCGACCAGTGCCCTTGAGAGAATTAGCAAAAACCAGACACAACGTTTCCACTTTAGGCTCAGAATTGACAGAGAGAACCCAGCTCAACAACTCACCAAGCTTCACCACGCTTGCATGGCCAAGCCCATCCTTATACTTTCCTGTCTCTTCTCGATTAATCCAAACCATAACTACCTCATTGATGGTGGCTGCCATCTCTTGCAGGTCACAACGTGCGAAGAAGGAAGCCATAACAGTTGATGTGCATGAAGACCCTGTAACACTTGACGGGAGATTATAATGGCCTGCATGCCAGGCTCCCCTCCCCAGCTTGACATTAAACCTCTCGTATAGGGTGGGCAGGTGTCGAGCCACCTTGCTCCACCCTCGTCCCATCAAGTTGATCGCGGCTCTATTCACCCGCATCCGGGGAACCAATTTAGTTAACTTAACTCACATACATTCATTCATTTATTTACATCCATATTACTTGAGCTAATTTAATTGCTTCGACTTTTCACAAAAGTATGTGAAGTTGACATTTTTACATAGATATTTGTGGGAATTTACTCAATTAATTAGACTTTCTATCATAAGCATATTTCAGAAAATAGATCATAGGTTTGAGAGTATTCTGCATTTCGTGAATATATGAATATTTTTCATTTATAAGACAAAAAATTATATATAAAAATGTATGGTATATTATTTTTATTTTTGTTTGTTTGTAAGACAAAGTAATAATTTATCTTTGAGAAAACTTATCATAATTTAGATGTCAAACCAATAGTGAGGACAGTCATCATTCGTTGTTATCCAAGAATGCAAACTGACTTGTCATTGTTATTCAAGGAAAACCACACCACCTGGAATTAGCTATTGGTGGTCCATAAGGGGGCAAGTTTTCACTCTTGTCGAATGCCTCCGGGTCTTCGACCATTAACATGTTTCCTCTTAACCAAGCAAAAACAATTTTAGGGCATAGTCCAAACCCAAATAACTATTTATCTATATAGCATATCTTTTCTATTTTTATTATATAAATATAATTATTTTTAATTTACATATATAAATACAAATAATAAATTTTATAATTTAAAAATAATTTTTAAGGTCAATCAAAATTTATAATAAATCACAATAAACCTTTACTCTAAATAATATTTTATTCTATATCAAGAAGAGATCAATCTCCATGTACACTTTTGAAGTTCAATATGATTCATGCGTTTCTTCCCATATTCTTGAATAAAGAGTTAGTAAATAGAGATCAAACCTGAAGAAGTCTCTAGGGTTAGTTTAATTAGTCGTGTGCATGTCATTAAAGCACCTTTGTTATTGAGAGGTCATAGGTTAAATTCTCTCGACATCCTCAAGGTCAGGGTCCATGGTTGAGCCAAAAGGAATTGATCCCTTTGGGTAGATATGCCTAGTACAAATATTTCGTAGACATAGCGGTCATCGATCTCTGGTTTCCGTGAACCACATTTAAAAAAAAAAAAAAGAAAAAAGAAAAAAGAAGGATCAAATCAAACGCCAAGTGATCTTTCTTTTTAAAATTTAACATGACTTTTTATTTATTAAACAATATTATGTTATATCTAGAGAAATTTAAATTTAAAGTATAAAAGAAAAATATTATTTAATAAAATAAATAAGGGTTAAAGAGTTTTTATTTTAATGGGGAATCAATTATTTGTTGGATAATATGGGTGAGATCCAAGATCAAACCTAGCAATGGTCACTATAATACCAATACCAAGAGTATATCGAACAACCTCACACCAAGAGTCTATCCAACAACTTAACACCAAGAGTATATCCAACAGATAACACTAAGAGTATATCCAATAGCCTAACAGCAAGAGTATATCCAACAACTTTAAGATCAAACCTAACCTAGTGGTTACCACTATAACAATAAAGAGTATAACACTATCACTCTAACACTAAGATATATCCAACAGTCTGAAGATCAAATCTAGTGGTTGTCACTTTAACACTAAAAGTATAATGTTGTCACTATAACACTAAAAGTATATACAATAGTGCAAAGAGCCTCACACGAACAGTATATCCAACAACCTAACACCAAAAATGTATCCAACAGCTTTAAGATCAAACCTAACCTAGTGGTTGCCACTATAACAATAAAAAGTGTAACACAACCACTGTAACACTAAAGGATATCCAGTAGCTCAAACATTAAACCTAGCAGTTGCCACTATAACACTAAGAGTATAACATTGCCACTATAACACTAAAATTATATCCAATAGCACAAAGATCAAACTATAGAAAATCTGATGGTAGGATAGCCCGATAATGCAATATAGATCAAAGCAGAATACTATAACCTACTTCTATTATCAATTTGCGGAAGCTTAAAGATCGAGCTGAACAATATAACCAAAAGAAGAAGAATCAATGGCACAATATACATGAAAATACTTTCGGGAAAGCCTCATCTAAAAACCCCACAATATTGTATTATCATACATGGTGGAAATACATAGGAATCATACAAAGCCTTAGCTCTCATAGCTAGCCAGCTCTCAGTACAATCCTCACAGATGCTCACAGGAAATATTGGGTTCTCTCCAGCCTTCCTCTCTACCCTCCAAGCTCCTATTTCCTTGTGTTGTTCCTTGTGGATGATTCTCTTGTTACCAAGTGGATAATCTCCTCCAAAACTACGCAATCCTCAGGGATTAAATCCTTGACTACATGCATCAGTTTTCTCCATGAGAAAACACATGCAACTGATAGTACATTGTCCTTGACTTTAATCTCAACTGGGTCTTTCTCAAAATAGACATGCATGAGTTTCTGATGAGGGAATCTTCAATTAACTAGAGTAGCACTAGTTGAGTGCATGCATGCATCAACTGACAGTTAACTCATTATTAGTTCCTCAAACAGTTTGGAACTAATTTAACTGGACTTAACTTAGTAAACTGAGTTAACTAATTACAACTCAAATATAACTCATTCTTATCTCCTTAATTTAAGGGATAACTCTTGCATGACTTTAGAAAGACTTCTAACTTGAATTTCTCCGACTAATTAATTTAAAATAAACTAATTAATTATTTCCAAGTAAATGTTAAGACTAAATTCGATTTCAATTCACAATTTAATTCAAGGAAAAATTAAATTGGAATATTCTTGTTGCCATATTTCAACACTCCCTCTCAACAAGAAAGGGATTATTTGCCACCTTGATCCTATCTCTATGGAACTTGAATTTACACTTTGACAATGCCTTTGTCAAAATGTCAGCATCTTGCTTCTCTGTTGAAATATACTACAACAACATGATCCTCTCGACCTATGAAAAGCGACGGGCAACAAATCTTGCCTTATGCTTCTCCACACTACCATCAACACTTGCTTTACCTTGTAAATCGAACGAGAACTCACAATTGACTTGTTCTCTGGTCTCAAAACCACGTCCCAAACACTGTTACGAACTATGGAGTCATACTCCTCCACCATAGCATCAACCCAAATCGGCTGCTACATTGCTTACTCAAAGGAAGATGGCTCGGTCTCAACACATTCCCCAGCAAGGGCCATGTATCAGTGTACCTCTTCGGTGATCTCCTTTGTCTGCACTAAGAAGATGGTGCTCCCATATTCTCTCTCGCATCTTCCAACAATCTATCAGCTTCTCTTGTGCGCTTCCATCAATCTTTGGAAGACTCTGCTTGAGTAAAAGTCTCCACTCCTGGAACCTCTACATGTGGTTGCTCCACATCAGTCTGAGGCTCCTCCTCCTTAGGAACCAATAGTTCCTCCACAGCCTGTAGTTGGAGCTCCCTCTTAAGGGAAACTCACATGGCCTTCTGCTCATCAAACTTGTTATCTTTGCGAACCACTGTCCTTCGACTGGTAGGCAAGTGCACCCGATAGTTTTGAGGTGTATCAGTGTACCCCACAAATATCCCCAACTCTGATGTCGGCTCAAGATTCTTTTGTGCATCCTTTGTCACATGGCAATACACTGATGAGCCAAAGATCCTGAAATGACCCACATTTGGTCTCTTACCAAAGAAAGCTTCCTCTGATGTCTTCATCCCAAGTATGCGATGCGGGCTTCTATTTTGAAAATAGACCGATGTGTTGCATGCCTCAGCCCACAAGTGAAGTGGTAGGCCTTGTTCATGCAACATTTCCCATGCTGTCCCTACAATAGTTCTGTTCTTCCACTCGGCCACCCTATTCTGCTGTGAGTTATGAGGTGCCGTCAACTCTCATTTAATTCCTTTCGCTGCACATAAGTCCTTAAACTCTTGAGAGACATATTCTCCATTGTTGTCGCTTCTCAAGGCCTTGATCTTCTTTCCTGACTCTTTCTCGACCAAAGCTTTGAACTCACAAAACTTTGTGAAAGTTTGGTCCTTCTTCTGCATGAAATAAATCTAGCATTTACGAGAATAGTCATCAATGAAAATCACATAATACCTTTGCTTCGTTGTGGATTCCGTTGAGAACTCGCTCTAAGATAGCCTCTTCTCGACTGTCTCAACCATGAAAGAAAGACTTGGTGTACTTTCCCAAGGTACAACCTTTGCATGTGTCAACTTGCTCAAGTTTACCTTTGGAAAGTCCTATAGATATCTGCTGCATTATCTTCAAAGCCCCAAGATGCAAATGGCCCAACCGCCTGTGCCACAACTCGCCAATGTCTTGGCTTTGCATCGATTCTGCTTGCGTACTCAATGTTGCACAATCATCTACCTCTAGTTTATAGAGATTCTTCACTCGAATCCCTATCCTCTTGGTATGACCCATAGCTATGTGTCTTAGGAACGCCTTTCCTTTACTGAAGACAACATTGTAGCCTTTGTCCTCCAAAATCACGATTGATACCAAGTTCTTCTTCAGTCCAGGCACATAAATCACATCTGTCAAGGTGACAGGAGCTCCATGCTCCCTCTGGAAAGCAACCGTGCCCACTCCTGAAACACTGTACCTTCCATCGTCACCCATCTTTATGCACATCTTGAGGTCATTCTTGTCCAAGGCACTGAATAATTTTTTATCATCGGTCATGTGGAATGAGGCTACACTGTCAAGATACTAGACACAACCCATCATCGATGACACCATGCATGTGATGAGGGTAAAGTCCATTTCGAACTGAGAGGCTAATGCCTCACCTTCCAATCCTTCCAAGGATCCCTTCTTGGACTTCTTCGATGGGTAATTAGTCGCATAATGTCCCATCTTGTGACAATAAAAACATCTTACTTTAGACATGTCACCCTTCTTCCCTCCATGAGAAGAGTTTGATTTGAAATGGGAAGCCTTCCCCTTTCGTTTCCTTGCCTTAGTTGCTAAGGCCATATTTTATTCATCATCATTCTTAGATGAAGAACCATCTTGTGTGCTCCTCCTGATCTCCTCCTGCATATCCGACCACAGTCATTCCCAATCTGATAGTTTCTCCCTTCCATTCACAGAGTCCTGGTAGCTATTCCAACTCTTTGGAAGGCCAAGGAGAACGAGGCTCACCATATCATCATCGACAGTAGTTATTCCCACACTGCCAAGCTCATCTCTGCAGGTGGTGAGCTTGTTCAGATATGTGGAAATAGTATCACCCTTCTCCATCTTGATTCTTCGAAGCTTATCCTTGAGCCCCAATTTCCTCTGGTCGCTATTATTCTGGTAGAGGTCCTTCAATGTCTTCCACATTGAAAATGGAGTATCCTTCCCATGGAGACTCGAGACAATATGGTCTCAAACTCCCTCAAGGATGATCCATCTTGCCTTCGCCACACACTTCTTCCACTTAGCGAACTCTTGTGCATTAGTTGAAGCTGGCATTGGGATTTCTTGATCAATGAATTCCTTCAAGCCATTGTCTTCTAATACAACCTCCATTATATCTTTCCATGCCATGTAATTCGAACTACCTTCTAAGGCATACTCAAGTCTAAAGCCATAGAACGCCATTGGCCAACCTTGAAGTATGATATGAATTCAATTTGCACCTGCAACCTTGAACTTCAAACTTCGAATTCTCTTCTCAGTATATTGTTCACAACTCCGATACCATGTAGAAAATTCTGCAAATCTAGCTTTGATACCATGTAGAAAATTTTTGTAGGTTAACCCGATAATGCAATATAGATCAAAGCATAATACTATAACCTACTTCTACTATCAATTTGCGGAAGTTTAAAGATCGAGCTGAACAATATAACTAGAAGAAGAAGAATCAATGGCACAATACACATGAAAATACTTTGGGAAAAGCCTCAGCTAAAAACCCCACACTATTGTATTATCATACATGGTGGAAATACATAGGAATTATACAAAGCCTTAGCTCTCACAGCTAGCCAGCTCTCAGTATAATCCTCACAGATGCTCATAGGCAATCTTGGCTTCTCTCCAACATTCCTCTCTACCCTCCAAGCTCCTATATCTTTGCGTTGTTCCTTGTGGATGATTCTCTTGTTACCAAATGGATAATATCCTCCAAAACTGCACAATCCTCAAGGATTGAATCCTTGACTGCATGCATGAGTTTTCTCCATGAGAAAACACATGCAACTGATAGTACACTGTCCTTGACTTTAATCTCAACTGGGTCTTTCTCGTAATAAACATGCATGAGTTTCTGATGAGAGAATCTTCAGTTAACTGGAGTAGCACTAGTTGAGTGCATGCATGCATCAACTGACTGTTAACTCATTATTAGTTCCTCAAAAGTTTGGAACTAATTTAAGTGGACTTAACTCTTGCATGACTTCAAAAAGACTTCTAACTTGAATTTCTCCAACTAATTAATTTAAAATAAATTAATTAATTATTTCTAAGTAATTGTTAAGACTAAATTCGATTTTAATTCACAATTTAATTCAAGGACAAATTAAATTGGAATATTCTTGTTGCCATATTTCAACACAAACCTATCAATTACCACTATAACACTAAGAGTCTATATAATAGTTGGTATCTCCTTGAGCCTAAACATGACAAGCTAAAAATGTCCCCCTATTAGATTTGAAACTGTGAAAAAGGGATGACATCCTATCATGCCAACCACTCAGTCGTTCCAAAATTGATTAAAAAATATTTTTAATTTATTAAAAACATGGAAATTTGAAATTTGGTATGGGTTGTAGTTAAATTAGGTGTTGAGAAGCACCCTTCACTATTCACAACAATGTATTCATTTTCTTTAAAAAAACTTTTTTCTCTCCTCTGTCTCGCTATTCACAACAATGTATTCATTTTCTTTAAGAATTTTTTTTTTTTTTTTTTTTTTTTTTTTTTTATTATTTTTTATTTATTTATTTATATTTATTTATTTATTTATTTTATTTTTTTTTTTTTTTTTTCTTCTTCTTTGTGGCATGCCTAAAACCTTCTATGCGACACTAAAACACCTACATTGCACTTATATATTTGCTCAGTGATTAAAATGCATAGCATATCCCTCAATTGTGTATTCCCCATAAATCTAAGACTTCTTTGAATCAAGGATTCGATCAAATGTTTCCTCGCAAATTGAGGATTTCATCACGACATGAAAAAGTTATTTCAATGGAAGGACTCTATGATATACTCTTATTGGGTTGAAACAAATGCAGGATCATCAAAAACCATGTTCATAGGTTTTAGAAATTATTTTTCCCCACCCAATAAGGTGTGTGTTGTAAATAGTGATATATAGATGGTATCTTTTTTACTAGTCTCTTTGTCCTGACAGGCATTCCTGTCAGAAAGAGAAAAAAAAGCTAGATTTAAGTATTTTTTTAAACTCATTTGATCACTAAACTAGATTTAGGTATTCTTTTTGACTCATTTAATCACTCAAAATAATTAATTTTTAACTCATTTCATTATAAAAATTAATTAGTATTATTATAATCTCTACTTATTTCATAAAAATAAAATAAAATAAATAAAAAATAAAATAAAATATCAACTTTATATAATTTTATTAAAAATATATTTTTAATCACACTTTCCATAATAAATAAAATAAATAAATAAAATATTAAATAATATTAAAAAAACAACTAACATTAATAATATATACTTCCTTCTCTATGCTAACACGAATGGCATACTACTGTATAAATTCAATAAATTAACGTCATATAATTCAATGTGTCTTAATACGATGCATATATATAAAAAATAAAAATCATTAGAACTCTTTTGGAAAAAGATC
>APFE030350358.1:0-21034 GCA_000404065.3 Pinus taeda
CCCCTTCCAAGCAATAGCCTCTTCGACTTTTTGGTGTTTGCCTCTCTCTTCTCTGCGCCCGAGGGTAGTGTTCTAGTGCCTAGTTCGAGTGAAGTTTTTGGCACTGTCTTCCCTCCCCTCGAACCAGATAGCCACTACAACCATCCACTCCTCTCTGCCATTCCCAATTACCCTCCCTCGCATCTTCTTATCTATCTACTCCCCTTCCTCACTAGTTATCGGGCAGGCCAGCTTAATTGTGAATGATTCCTCATGGTCCCATCCCCTTATAGGTTCAGTCCCAGTCCCCTTCACTCTAGCATGCTCAGGTCTCTCCCACCTATTTCCTGACACCCCTCTCTGGTCCTATCCCTCATTCCCCCTCCATAGAAACTCACAAAGAACATTGCAAAAGATGAGTAGAGCCAGATAACATACTTGGTTCTGCTTCGAAGGTGTCATTGCAGGTTGTTGGGTTGATAATCCTCGTCGGTTCTCTGTCTCTCCTCCTCATTTATGCTCTCCCTGTCACCCTTCACACCTTCATAATCCCCTGCCTTCCCTCTCTGTCCAATCCATCCTCCTATCCTTTCTTTCCCACCTCCGTCACTACCCTGGCACTAGCCGCCACTTCTCCATGCCCCTCTGTACATTATGATGCATGAGGCCACCGCACCCATCGCCATGAGCGTGTGGGCTGTGTTGGACTATACCCAACATTCAGTTACCCTGACAACCAAATATGTCCTACATTCCCGGGCACTCACCCTGATCGGGGGTATTGTTGTTAGTATTCATTTTTTCCTATGCATGTTGGATATCTTGCTATAAGATTTCTTCTAGTGGTTTTATTCATTCATCTCTTGGCTATATAGGCCATAATATTTCCATTGATCCATGTTGTTGATTGCAGCCCTAGTTAGCCAAGAAATTTGTTGCTTTGTTCCCCTCCCTTCTTACATGTTTAATTATTAAGTAGTCGAACTTCTGAGTGAGTTCTCCTATCTCCTACATGAGATGGGTTGTCCTCCAACTTTTGCTCAAGTCGTTCGAAGGCATTTAACTGTTAAGTTTCCTCAAGGTATTGATTACCAAGCTGGAATCTCCTTCCACTTCCACTTGTTTGTATCCCAGTCTCACAACTATTCTGAGGCCATGTCCAACTACTGCAAATTCGACTTCATTGTTGCTTTCAATTCCACATGGTTCTGCATATATTAGTAGCATGTTCGCTTGGTTATCTCTGAATATGCCGCCCAGTCCTGTTATTCTGGGATTCCCCTTTGAGGCCCCGTCGAAATTTAGTTTGATGAATCCTTCTCCTAGGAGGGTGAACTGCTTCAGGGACTCAATATTGTTCTTCCTCTCTTTCCACACGTTCGGGGTGACCATTTCTTTTGATAAATTGAGGCATCATAATATTCTTGCTTCATGGGGAGGAACTTGTGAGTCTTCAGGGATCCAATATTTTTCTACAAGGATCGTTTCTCTGATATTATTTACTAGTCCTTCCCATACCTACTCTTGCGTTGAAATTTTTTTTTGGAAAAATCTTCAATTTCATTCTTTCCATACCATCCATAGGTTGAACCCCAAGGCTAGTCCCCATGCCTGGTTCAGGACAGGGCTTGAGAAGTTGTTGTTACCCCATATTAGGATTGTTTATTTTATGCTTTGGTGATTTCTATCTAGCCCTCCAAATACACCTTGTATTTTTCCCCATTGCTGAGTCGCGAATGGGCATGAGTTCATCATCTGTTCCATGTCTTCTTTGTTTTGTCGGCACATCCAGTAGAAGGATGGGCCTTGCATACCTTTTTTCTCTAACTGATCCCAAGTCAGTATTCTACCTTTGCTTACAAGCCATAGAAAATGGGCTACCTTCGGCCACCATCCTCCTTTGCATTTTTTTTCCAAAGCAATGTTTGTCCATCTTGTTCTTGATCTTCTTTTAGATCGTATGCTTCTTTGATAGTGAATGTTCCTTTTAGTGAGTGCCCCCATCTCAGAATGTCTAGTCCCATTGTGATGGTTATTTTCCTTGTACTCATTTCTTTATCATACTCTTGCCTTTGCTCTGTCACAATACCCTGACCCCAATCTTCTATCCTTTTCTAGTTTCTCCAGTTTCCTTTCCCTTGCCCTTCCTTCCAGAATTGTTCTACCAAGTGCATATTCCTATCTATGGTGTATCTCTGGATGCCTCAAAGATCCTGTCGATCTATCAAATTTCCTCTTTGTTGCTGTGCCTCCTCCCATAATTTTGTTGTCCTTCCATTTCGAATTTCCCAGAAGGCATGTTGTGCAATGATCTCTATGTTTTGTCGTGCTAGGTTCCATATAGATGAGCCTTTGGGGGGTCTTTATACCAAAGGATTTCCTTTGTTCTTTCTGGCATGTTTTACTTTCTTGTCCAGATTTGTTTCCATATATCTCCTCCTCCTCCCATCCATCACCACCAAAGTTTTCCCCCCATGATTTGGTTTAGGGTATAAGGGTCTCGTAGGCTGAGTCCTCCCTCCGCCTTTTTCCTTTTCAATCCCTTCCATGACATCAGAGCCCATTTTTTCTTCTATTGTGCCCCTCCCCATCAAAATTTTTTGAATATGTCTACCATTTTGGTGCATACTCCCTTGGAGGTTGCCATGCCAAACAGCTGGTAGATTGGAATTGACTATAACACTGCTTTTACTAAAATTGTCCTACCTGCAAGGTTTTGGGATCTAAAGGCCCAATTTTCCAATCTTCCTTGGATATTTTGAATAGTTTGTTGCCACCCTTCCATTTTGAGGGGGTTTTCCACCAGTGGCATCCCCAGGCACTTCGTGGGGAGGTTACCTGTACTAAATCCCATGATCCTGGGTAAGTAAGATTTTACATTCCCTAGGGTGTTGAAAAAATTGGTACAGTATTTTTCCTTGTTGATCTGGGTACCAAATGCCTACATGAAGATATCCAAAATTTCTTTCATTCTTCGTGCTTCTCTAAGAGAGGCTTGGTAGAAGAGCATAATGTCATCCACAAATTGTTGGTGGGTGAGTGCTAGGTTGTTCCCTCATACCCTGAGGCCTTTGATTCTTGACACCTATGATTCCTTCTTAATGTATCTCCCGAGACCTTCTGTTGCAACAATAAATAGGAACGGAGATAGGGGGTCCCCTTGTCTCAGGCCTCGAGTGGAGTTAAAGGTACTGGTTGGTGCTCCATTTAGAAGGATAGAAAAGACAGGGATGGATATCATCACTTATCCATTCTATCCACCTAGGACTAAAGCCATATGCCCTGAGAATGGTCCCTAGGTATTCCAAACTTAATCTATCATTGGCCTTGGAGAGATCCAACTTTACCATCATTTATGCGGCTTTCTTTACCTTAAGGGAGTGCACCAAATCTTAGGAAGTGACCAATCCATCTAAGATTTGTCTGCCTTCTACAAAGTATATTTGTTCTAGGGACGTAATATTTGGGAGGATAAGTTTTAATCTTTTAGCTATCAGAATGGCTATTATTTTATAGATGACGTTGCACAGAGCAATAGGTCTAAATCCCTAAGGATCCTCTTCTTTGGAAGTTTTGGGTATGAGAGTAAGAAAAGTGAAGTTTAGACCTGGGTATACCTTTTGGTTTCGCCTTGATTCCTCCACGACCTCCAGGATGTCTGCTCCCATGAATGACCAAATGGCTTGGAAGAATTCCGTTGTGAATTCATCCAGGCCTGGGACCTTTTTCTTTTTCATTCCCTTAACTATTTCTTCCACTTCCTCCATTGTTGCCACTTGCATCAAGGTTAGGATCTGTACTTGGGTGACGATCTGGGGAATGTGTTGGGATATTTTTTTCATTTCTTCCTTTCTATCCTCTTGGGGTTCTATTAGGAGATCCCTGAAGTGTTTTACTAGGATTCCTTCCATCTCTTCATGTTTTTTTTTGCGATTTCCCTCATCATTTTTGAGCGAAAATATTCTATTGTTTTTCCTATGCTGGATCATGGCCTTATGAAAGAACCTGGTGTCCGCTCTCCTTCTCCTAACCAGTTAACTCTCGACTTCGGTCTCCATAAGATCTCCTCCTGCTTTCGCCTTTCCTCCAATTGGCTTATTATCCTTCCCTCTTCTGCTGCAGTCTCTTCTGATCTCCTTTCCCATATTATTTTTTGTTGCACTTCATTCATATTTTAATTGAATTGTTGCTGGTCCTGCATTATGTGGCCAAATTCCTCTTTGTTCCATTTCTTTATTTATTTTTTTGTTTTCCTTGAGTTTTAGTTGGAACGTCTGCATACAGTTCCTACCCCTCTGTTCACTTTGCCTCCACCATCCCTCGATTTTTTTTATGAGATTAGGATCTCTGAGCCAAAAAGCTTCAAACCTGAAGTGGTGATTCTTTGCACTGGCTTTTAGGTCCACTTTCATCCTAACCAACCAATGGTCTGAGTCCATCCCATGGATGATCGAGGCTTCAATGAAAATGTCTCTACTAATTATTTGTTCCGATATCAAGAATCGATCTAATCTGGATGCAATCTGTTGGCTCCCACCTCTTCTGTTATTCCAGGTATGAATCCCATTAATTGTTTGGATGTCGACTAGTCTTTGATCTACTATAGTATCTCCGAAAAGTTCTATGTTCGTATCCATTCTCCTCATTCCCCCTCTTTTTTTTGCCAGAGAGGTGATCATATTAAAGTCCCCGCCCACCATCCATAGTTCATACGGCTATAAGCTTCCCATTTTAACTAGATTTTGGAGAAATCCCTTCTTTCCCCTGGGATGTGAGTTCCATATACTCCCGAAAGGAGTACCCATTCATTGGATCCAATGATCTTGAATCTTCCGGAGATTATTTGTGGCATGCTAACCCAGTCCTTGAACTATATTTCCTCTGGGTTCCAAATTATTGCCAATCCTTTGGCACTGCCACTTGCATCCTGTCCTATTACTTGGTATTGGGGTTTATGATTTCCCAGAATCTCTCTGAGCTTTTTTTCACTGATTTCCGTTTCCTGTAGGATCATAATACTGGGTCTATCCTTTTTCAGCCTCTCTTTGAGGTATCTCTGTTTGCCCCTGCTATTGAGTCCTCTGATATTCCAGGTTGTGATGATCATTTTAATAGTGTGGGTGGTTGTTGGAATACCTCTGATAATGGCACCACTCTTCCCAAGTTTGCTAGCAATTCCCCTACCATTTGTATAGATTCATTAATGGGTCTTCTTCCCCTTTTCTTCCCCCCTTTGCCTTATCCTCCTGGGTCTTGTCCTTCTCCACCTTATGATCCTAAGTGTTTTGGTTGAATGGTTAGAGCCGATCCCTGTTTTAGCTTGTATTGCTGAAATGTTTCTTTATTCAGTTGTTTTTGATCCTCTAGAATGAAGCGTTCATCTAGGTGTCTCCATTATTGTAATAATATTTTCATCACTTGCTCCCCCACACTAAAATCTTCTTTCTGGGCATCTATCTCCATCTAGTTCTGTTCGACCATTTGCATGTTATTTTCTTCCCCTTCTTTCTCCTTTGTTTCTTGTCTCCTAACCTTCCTTCCCTCTTTTTCCTTCTGTTGCATACCTGTCTTTTCCTTACTAGCTTCCTCATTCCACTCCTCCACCTCCTCCTCTTGCAAGGTAGCATACCTATTGTGGTTTCTTTGCTCGGTCTCATTTTGATGCATCTTTTGTCACCCTACATGTTTATGATTTCTTCTTCGTCAACGCACTTCCTCGAAGCCATCTTCATCTTATTTTCCTATTTCCTCGCCTATCTTCTTACCTTGCATATGGTTATTTGGGTTATTTAATGGATAAGTTTGTTACAGGTGCTCGTATTCATGGCATCTCCGACATCTAAACGGGATATGCTCGTAACCCAGGGTTTGCTACCAAACTCCATCGTGGTATTCAATTTCTATGAAATCATGTAGTGGCTCTATAATATTCATATACACACATATTCTTTTGTAAGAGGTATACCTACCTTTCCTCGTTGTATCTGCCACTTTGACGAAGGTGCTGATCGAGTTTTCTATCCCTTCTAGAATTTTCGAGTCCCAGAAATCCATTGGGAGGCCAAAGAGACACATCCAAATAGGTGCTGCCAGCATCTTTCCTGATTCAAGTTATAACACTCCTCCGAGTGTCTCATAAACAGGCATGCGTTGTTAAAAAAATAGGGTCCATCTTCGAATACCCTCTCCTTCTCTTCTAGATTTGAGAAGATAGCCGAGAGGAACCCTTTCACCCCCAATTTCAGATCAATGTGTCCCTTTGGTTGCCATCTTTGTTGTATCCACTTTGTCAATTCTTTCTCTGTTGACCAAGTCCCTATGAACTTACATATCAGAGCATGATCCTTCATGTATCCTCTGTACTCCTCCAACTTATTATTAGGTATTACAAACCTAGGTTTTTTTTAGGCTCTGGGTAGGCATTTTCCTCCCAGTCCGACTTTCCATTTCACTCCTATTATAGGTAACCCCTTTCCTCTTTTCCCGTGTCCTCTAGTTGATCCCTGGTTGTTTGTCTTTCCTATTGTGACATTTCGGTAGGAGGGGATCTCAGCCCCCCCTGCCATACCACTCATATCTCTGTCAGTTCTCGCCTTTGTAGTTTCCTTCCCTCCTGTTACTATGCAAGATGCTGCCAGACCATTAGCCACTGCCCCCAAGCCTGATTTCCCACCTTGTCAGTTACCTAGGGTTGCAGGACTGTCAGGTGCAGTCCCTGGTTGTAAACCCTAGCCGCGTTCCTTCCTTGCTTCCTCCGTCTATTTTGTTGTTCACGTTTTACCGGAAAATATGATTTTTATTTGTCACTTATATATATATAAATATACTATTATATATATATAATATATATATATATATATATATATATATAAATATATATATATATTTATATATATATATATTAATAATATATATTATATATATAATGGTTAAACATATATACATTAAAAAAAAAACATGTAAAAAGATTCTTAATCATGGAGATTCACCTCTACTTTATCCTAGAGATTCTTAACTTGTAAATAGGCTTTGTTACAATATAATGGACCAATGTCATGGCTTACTGATATCACATGTCCAAAAAACCATAACTCATGTTCGTATAAGAATTTTTTTTTTAATTCATCAATCTAATTAAAAAAAAAACAAAAAACAAAAAACATAATTACTTTTAAGATAAATCTCAGCCTTTAATTTGTGACTTCTATTAATAATATTCTATGGAGGTTAAATTTTTACCATCCACGTGACAATTATGGATAATTAAATTAAAATTTTGAAAGCTATGTTCTAAAATAGACACCTCTATCAAACTAATTATATAGAAAAAAAAGAAGACAACATTGTTAGGAATATTCACTTGTTTTATAATTATATTAATTTTTTTATAAATAAAATTATATATTTCAAAGTGAGTTGAATATTATTAATTGGACATCTTTTTACACCATCTTCAAATACATTTTGCATCTACCTCAAAATATCCTTTTAATTTTGGGAATTCTTATTTTTTGAACTTCCATTTCTATTAATATATCACGAGAGAACAACATGATTATGCAATTGCATTCCAATGCTCAATATTAAAATCTAAGGACTAGTCATTTACCCACATTTTTGAAGAGTGTCAATGATTATTATTTTATATTTGATCAATAAGATTAGACATGGATGGAATTGGTTGCATTTTGAGAACTAATGTATTGGAGGTTTTGGTTAAGAAGTGAAAGATTTATTTCTTTTAATATTATGTTGTAGGTGTTGTTGCACCAAGAGAAAGAGGCATTATGTAACTTAGCATGAGGGTGTGCTCAAAGTGGAGTTAGCACATGTCTTTTTAAAAAAACACTCTAAATAAAAAACATTATCGACTATAAATGATTACACATATTTGATTGTTTTAATTAAAAGCATTATAAAACATCAATAACCTTATTCTCATTGTGATCGCCTGGTTTATTGTTAATATTGCAATCCAGTATGAAAGAGATGTGGTACAAATATTTTACTTTCACTCTTGAACTTATAAATAATATATTTGGATGTCTATGTTAAATAATATAATCTTATATCAACTTCATATAAATAAAGTAATTATGTGCACGTGTGTATTTTGTTAAGGCACTTCATGGTGTAAAGGTCATTGGTTCGAAACTCCATGGACAAAAAATTAACCATGCTAAGGGCTAGTGTGGCCAAGGTCAGGTGTGATCCCCAGGTGATTTTGATAGATTAGATGCTTATAGGTTATGACTACACAAGCCACAAGTTAGTTGTGCAATAATCTTAGGACTCACATAAACAAGAAAACAAAAGATAATGAAATATTTAACAATACACTTAAACAATGAAAAAATACACATTGTCTCTCCATATAAAGAGAGAGAGAAACAGACCACTATAGATCCATCTTAATCACAGAAGGGATTGATCTCTTGACATATAATCTTTTTTTTGGAACATATCTTTCATGCACATTTACATAGAACAAAACAAGGTTGCAAATCTACTTTCAAAGAGGGGTATTAACACTGAGCTGAGTAAGTTTTTCTTCACTGCTTATGTGCAGGATGCTCTTATGAATGTCGGATCCATTAACTTCTCATAAGGAACATATCTTTTCTCTATTTTTATTTTTATAACTGATCATGTTATATCAAACTAGAAGTAATATAACACTTAACAACATGCTAGGATATCATATAGCTTTTTGTCACAAATGTGAAGATACAAAATAGTAAAAGCATAAAAAATGGAATATTCAAATAAAATCCATGAGAACTAATGTTTTTGTGAGAAAAAAACTCAATAAATGTATTCTCTTTTTTTATCAATGAAATGAAAGTAAAGCATTTTTTTCTAAAAAATAGACATAATTTTTTTTTTCAAATTTTACATTTAAAAAAATTTGCATGATGATGTCAACTTTTGATAAATCCTTGATTAAAATATTTTATACTAATTTAACTTTACACCAAAGGTGTACTGTATACATTTTTATTCAAGTGCTTAAACTTATGTCATGTGCACCATTGTGGGTGTAATATAATCTTATATATAGAGGTCCTACTATGCTCAAACTTCTTAATATTAAGTTCATTATTAGGTGAGCTTTAAATATATTTATAGTTGGTAGTGATGTAATAGGTATAATTATTTTTATTTTATACATTAGTTTTCGGAATATTTTAAAGAATGTTTTTCCTCAGGAAGCTCCTTGTTCGTTCATTGTTACATTAAATTTGTCGAAACTTACCTTTAATCTTTGCAGCAAAGATTCAAAATCAATTTTAGCTTAAAATTTTTAATGTTTACGCCAATTTTTAATAAGCCCAAAAAATTCTAATGAGTAAAAAAATGGATTTGTGTGGTTTAGATATCACAAATCACTGTTATTAATTGGAATGTCATTTTTTTAAATGATATTTTTTAAATTTAAATTTTAGTTTGACAAAATTATTTTTAATAATCTTATAAATTGTTGTAAAATTATTTTTAATAATGTTATAAATATGATATTGAAGTTTTATGGGTTAGTTTAATTGATTGAGTTTTGGTGGTTAAACTAATTTTGTTAATTAAAGAGTACGGGTTTAATTTTTTCAATACTATTTGGGTAGGAAGTTATTTTTTTGAGTGGATCTGCCTGATACAAAAATTGCTATGTCACTTCCTTTTGGGTGAATCTATCAGATGCAAATATTCCATAAACTTAGTAGTCACCCATCATTTTGTAACTTGATATCTTTATTTACTTATGAAGTATCATGTAATCCCTATAATGAATTGTTATTAAAATTTAAATTTAGTAAATATTCCATGGAAATAGCAGTCACCAACCTTTGAAATTTATAAACCACATAAAAAAAAAATGTAATATTAAAAAAAATTAGTAATCGTCTAAATTCAATATCATATTTTGTAACTTCATATCATTATTTACTTCTGAAGTATCTTGTCATCCTATAATGAGTTTTTATTAAAATTAAAATTTAGCATTTATATATTTAAATATCATATACAATTATATATTCATGAAAATATATAAATTAAGTATTTTCAAGAGCATAGTATTCAAAACCGGAATCGGTGGCCGAACCGATCGACCTAACAAACTGGGTTTCAAACTGGCACTGGTTAGATCTCAATGAGCTAGTTTTAAAAAATACATGGAATAATTAATTTTTTAGGAAAAAAATATATATTTTTAAAATTTAAAACCATCATTCTAAACCCATAGAAATAAAATAAGCAAATTTTTCTCATCTATATAGCATGTAAAGGCAAATATATCAAAATGAAACTGAGTGCAATACATATCAATGACGCAGGACTAGGCCTGCAAATACTCCAAAATCTTTAAACTCTGTGTTCTTAACCATACATTTCATTTTCTGCCCAATAGTTCAAAAACCTGTCTGACAATTTCATACAGTGAAGCTTATTTCAAATTCTTTTGCCAATTCAACCTCTATGCCATTTCCATGCGGAAGCATAACTCATAATCAAAATAACTCTCAATTTAAATAACTTCAATCCTAAACTTTGAATGCGTCCACAAATAAACCCAATAATCTTATATTTATATGTGACTAGATTAAAAGAGTGCGCTCATGCCATATATTTCAAGGTAATTTATTTCTTTTTTATAGCAATTCATTATTTCCATATCGATTCACACAAGTTGACACACCAGGTTTATTAACAAACATGTCTCAGAGTAGTACTGCACTCTTACTATGCTCTCATGACATCTTCACACAAAAGCTGTTCCTTTTCTGGCGTATTAACCATTATGTTCTGGCTCTGCGCATAATAATTGGGTTGTGTGTTTCTTTCAAACTTGACTCCCCACTAAAATTTCGTTTCAACCATCTCCTTTTCCCAACGCTGCAATTTAACAACACTTTTGCCAAATTCAAAGCATTCAGTTCTAACATTTCACAAAATGACTTTTGAACCTTCATTAAGAGGCATCTATCACTAATCGATTCTCTGTTCCATCGAAAAGACAGAGTAAAAACGAATTCTGCTCCTCTTATGAAAGAGTTTTCATCACATACCTTGATTAGAACCTGCATCCAACAATTCTTGACAAGCCAACTCCTTGCGTGTTACTGAGAATCTGCAGGCTCGATTGAGGAACCAGTTCTTCAACACGGTGTATATATTACAATCTGCGATTTACAAATGCCTTGAACAAACAGTGAAATCAAAATACCCATTAAATTGAATTTTTGGTTCATCGCTTCTGATCTGGTTCTGAGTCAATTCACGTTGCAGCGCTCGGTTTCCCAATCGATCTGCAACTTATGAACATCCATATAACAATAAACCTTCTACAGGGTAATGAATTTCAAACCGGAGGTTTATTTCTGCTGTACACGTTGCCGTTTAACCTGTGCCATGCGACCTCTTCACAATGCTGTTCATTCTCACATTCAGTTCAATGTGTTCCATTCTTCAATTTCCATAACTCCACGTTGACTTGTTATGGTATTTCTGCCACCATCGATTCATTTGTTAATCGATCCAAAATTGATAAAGTTTTAAATCAAACTCTATACATTACCTTCGTTTAATTGGATTGCTACTTCCGCCTTGATGCACATTCGGTGATCTAAATTCCAGAACTTGCTGTTTTCCTGTGCTGCACAGTACAAATTTTTTTTGTATGCCACGGTGTTCCAGTAAAGTATCTAACCTATGCATTCCAGAAATTTAAAAACATTAATTCTCCATCGCTCTTTGTATACTGCTATTCATTTATGGATGAATTTGTTGTTTGCGTAGACTCATTTACACATTCAGATATATACTCAACGCACTTACTTAACTTCGATTCTTGGAATGCCAATCAATCAATGGCATCTACCACCTCACTTTCATAATATGAAATTCGATTTAATTCTCTTATATGAGATCGATCACTCCATTGATCGATACAATAAATTGTATACATTTGTGTCAGCAATACCATTCCAATACTTTTCCTTCTATAAGGTCGATCATTCAATAATCGATACAGCACGTTATGAGTTCTTTAAATACGGGAACAATTCCAGTCCACTTTGATAGCATCGGTCCAATTAATATCAAACTAATTCATCAATCATCCAATACCCAAACTTTACAAATCACACAGAATCAAATTTTCCAATTCACATGTACATAATTCAATCAATATATATATTCTGAAACAAAACAATGACTTACAACTCTTGATCTTTGGCCGGATCTTCAACATTTAGGCCTTTTACAATTTCTAAAGGCTTACAGCCTTGGCTGTTCAAAACCAGCTCTCTCTACCCCACTCTTTCACAATCTCAATCCTATTTATACAATTTTAAAAATAATCTAATTTAATGCTTTATCCCTTCAATTCCTCAACAAACCCTTAAATCTCTCAACATCCCTAAAAAGATAGATTCTCATCCCTAAGACTTAGAAACTAATTCCAACTTAGGCTCCCTCATTAATTCTAAATAATCTAGAAACTAATTTCTCTCAAACAATTAATTAATCACCCAAAATAATATTAATATTTACATGAAATTTGAATATTTCTTCAAAACATGAAACCCCCTAGCTTAGGTAAAATACAATGTGTTTTTCGGAGATGATGCTCCTGCATCAGACTCCCCATGTAAGAAAATTCATGACCACATGGTCATAAGTCTGGATATTTCCTCCTGGATCCCAAATTTTATTTTGTAAACTTTCTTTGCTTGTCAATTGCTTTACTGCTGTTGTTATCTGTTGTTGTTCTCCAGGCTTCCATATTTTGTGTTGTAGTGCTCCACTTGCTCTGCTTTTGCAATCTTTCGCTGTCTTTCTCTTGTGATTTTTCCTTTTCTTTCTTGCTGCTGCTGGTCTCTTCCAGGATTCTTTTGTCATCAGTCTTCTGATACTTTCAATCTCTCGGTCCAAATAATCTCCCGGCTGTTGATTTGCTTGCTGAGCTAAGACGGCTTGCTCAGTTTGTACTGTCACTTGCTGACTTCTTGCTTCTATGCTTGTTTCTGTTCTGACTTTCTCATTTCTTACTGCCACCCAATCATCCATACCCTCTTGTTTTCCAGAACAGAAAACTTCTTCTACCTTCATTTGACTGCTCAACTGAGTCAAATGTTCTGCAACAATACCTGCATTCACAAAACACTTGTTAGAATAAAAATCAGAAGGCATTAGTGCCTTGTCCTCCTTTGCCAACACTTTAGTATGTTGCTCTGAAGTCTCCTCCATTATCAGCACATCAGTATGCTGATTCTCCTTGCCCAAAGAATCCTCTGAAGAATTCTCAAGATTGTCAACCAGTCTTTCTCCCACATCATTTGCTTCCATGATATGCACTTGTTCACTGTTTTGAACTCTTTCTTCTGCCATCTCCCTGTCATACTCTGAATTTTCCAACAAATATTCTAGCAATGCAATTTCTCTGTGACATTGCTGAAGCATAACATCACCATCACTTACAGTCCATGCATTCATATACAACTTGTTAGTTTGAAAACTACAAGTCTCATCAACCTTAACCATTGGTTCATATAACAGCTCTTCCAGCTGATCCTCTTCTTTATTCACATGAACTTCCTCTTCAACAAAACCTGTAATCACATCACAACTATCAGCTATAAAAACACAAGAGTTCACATTATCCAGCTGATCTAGATCTGCCTAATAATTCAAGAAATCATCAATGATCTCCTCCTCTGTTTGATCAATAGAAACCTCCTCTTCCAACTCAGCTGCTCTGAGTTGCGTACACTTCATCTGTACACCCATCACCTGCTCAAGCTTCTTCATCTCTTCCATTAACTGCATGTTTATCTGTCGATCTCTTTTCTGTTGTAGCTTCCGCCATTTCACTTTCTTTCCCTTCAGTGGAAAGATCCATCCTCTATTCTGGTTTTCCTGCTCTTGCAGCCATTCCTCTAGTACCTGCAATTGCACTTTCATTACTGCAATCTCTCTTTCTCTGTCTTCTGCAGTCATCTCATTGCTATGGCATTCCTCTGAACCTCTTCTTTGATCCTCCATGATCATCTTCTCACTTGCCATGAGTTGCACTAGCCTCTGCAACAAGCTCTCTTATCTTGCCGCCACTTACCTCACTAAGCTCACCTCACTCAGTCTTTTGGTAAGTACTTGGTTCGCTGCCTCTGGAACCTTTCGAGCACTCTCTCTGCTCTCTTCAGGCTATTTCTTCAACTCACCTTCTT
Source organism: Pinus taeda (assembly GCA_000404065.3). NCBI lineage: Eukaryota > Viridiplantae > Streptophyta > Pinopsida > Pinales > Pinaceae > Pinus > Pinus taeda. The sequence continues at coordinate 14,202 of APFE030350358.1, forward strand.
CTTAAGGACACTGCAATTGTCCTCCTTATTCAGCCTTTAGCTGAATGCCAGGTTCACTGCCATCATCTTCTCTGCAACCATAAACTCTCATCACAAATTTCAAATCAGAAAAATCATCTCACCTCTTAAGATTTTGCATGATCTTATCTCCATTTACTTCTGCCATCCTGTTCACTGCATTTGTGTAGCTTACATATCAAATTTAAAACTCTGATCTTCATCATCATTCATCATACAGTCAAAAATACATTTCAGTTCTTATTCAGAAAATAAATATTTCAACAGAGCCAGGCTCTGATACCAAAAATGACGCAGGACTAGGCCTGCAAATACTCCAGAATCTTTAAAATCTGTGTTCTTAACCATACATTTCATTTTCTGGCCAATAGTTCAAAAACCTCTCTGACAATTTCATACAGTGAAGCTTATTTCAAATTCTTTTGCCAATTCAACCTCTATGCCATTTCCATGCGGAAGCATAACTCATAATCAAAATAACTCTCAATTTAAATAACTTCAATCCTAAACTTTGAATGCGTCCACAAATAAACCCAATAATCTTATATTTATATGTGACTGGATTAAAAGAGTGCGCTCATGCCATATATTTCAAGGTAATTGATTTCTTTTTTACAGCAATTCATTATTTCCATATCGATTCACACAAGTTGACAAACCAGGTTTATTAACAAACATGTCTCAGAGTAGTACTGCACTCTTACTATGCTCTCATGACATCTTCCCACAAAAGCTGTTCCTTTTCCGGCGTATTAACCATTATGTTCTGGCTCTGCGCATAATAATTGGGTTGTGTGTTTCTTTCAAACTTGACTCCCCACTAAAATTTCGTTTCAACCATCTCCTTTTCCCAACACTGCAATTTAACAACACTTTTGCCAAATTCAAAGAATTCAGTTCTGACATTTCACAAAATGACTTTTGAACCTTCATTAAGAGGCATCTATCACTAATCGATTCTCTGTTCCATCGAAAAGACAGAGTAAAAACGAATTATGCTCCTCTTATGAAAGAGTTTTCATCACATACCTTGATTAGAACCTGCATCCAACAATTCTTGATAAGCCAACTCCTTGCGTGTTACTGAGAATCTGCAGGCTCGATTGAGGAACCAGTTCTTCAACACGGTGTATATATTACAATCTGCGATTTACAAATGCCTTGAACAAACAGTGAAATCAAAATACCCATTAAATTGAATTTTTGGTTCATCGCTTCTGATCTGGTTCTGAGTCAATTCACGTTGCAGCGCTCGGTTTCCCAATCGATCTGCAACTTATGAACATCCATATAACAATAAACCTTCTACAGGGTAATGAATTTCAAACCGGAGGTTTATTTCTGCTGTACACGTTGCCGTTTAACCTGTGCCATGCGACCTCTTCACAATGCTGTTCATTCTCACATTCAGTTCAATGTGTTCCATTCTTCAATTTCCATAACTCCACGTTGACTTGTTATGGTATTTCTGCCACCATCGATTCATTTGTTAATCGATCCAAAATTGATAAAGTTTTAAATCAAACTCTATACATTACCTTCGTTTAATTGGATTGCTACTTCCGCCTTGATCCACATTCGGCGATCTAAATTCCAGAACTTGTTGTTTTCCTGTGCTGCACAGTACAGATTTTTTTTGTATGCCACGGTGTTCCAGTAAAGTATCTAACCTATGCATTCCAGAAATTTAAAAACATTAATTCTCCATCGCTCTTTGTACACTGCTATTCATTTATGGATGAATTTGTTGTTTGCGCAGACTCATTTACACATTCAGATATATACTCAACGCACTTACTTAACTTCGATTCCTGGAATGCCAATCAATCAATGACATCTACCACCTCACTTTCATAATATGAAATTCGATTTAATTCTCTTATATGAGATCGATCACTCCATTGATCGATACAGTAAATTGTATACATTTGTGTCAGCAATACCATTCCAATAATTTTCCTTCTATAAGGTCGATCATTCAATAATCGATACAGCAAGTTATGAGTTCTTTAAATACGGGAACAATTCCAGTCCACTTTGATAGCATCGGTCCAATTAATATCAAACTAATTCATCAATCATCCAATACCCAAACTTTACAAATCACACAGAATCAAATTTTCCAATTCACATGTACATAATTCAATCAATATATATATTCTGAAACAAAACAATGACTTATAACTCTTGATCTTTGGCCGGATCTTCAACATTTAGGCCTTTTACAATTTCTAAAGGCTTACAGCCTTGGCTATTCAAAACCAGCTCTCTCTACCCCACTCTTTCACAATCTCAATCCTATTTATACAATTTTAAAAATAATCTAATTTAATGCTTTATCCCTTCAATTCCTCAACAAACCCTTAAATCTCTCAACATCCCTAAAAGATAGATTCTCATCCCTAAGACTTAGAAACTAATTCCAACTTAGGCTCCCTCATTAATTATAAATAATCTAGAAACTAATTTCTCTCAAACAATTAATTAATCACCCAAAATAATATTAATATTTAAATGAAATTTGAATATTTCTTCAAAACATGAAACCCCCTATCTTAGGTAAAATACAATGTGTTTTTCGGAGATGATGCTCCTGCATCAATCAATAACAAAATACATAATCAATGAGGCTCTAAATGACCTTTAGAGTCCAAAAATAGTACTACAAGCTATGGGGTCACTCCTACTACAAGTCTACATATTAGCGATAAACATTATCACTTCTCATCATGATCAAAATCAGTTGGTTGAGCCTCGACTCTCAAACTTTTCAACTGCTTGAGCCACAAACGTTTTAGTTGGTTGAGTGACTTGAGCCTCAAATTTTTGAAGGTATTTTGCCCTAATATGTCCTATTACTCCATTTGGTTCTCTACATGGATTTACATGGCCTCCTATCCCAGCCAAGTGTTGCTTGAACATGTTAATACCCTCTCATTCAATAGATTTTTCGCAATATTTGCATATCATTTTGCCATCAATCATATCACAATGAGCCCATGCAATATCCTTGGCTTTTGGAGGCATGGTGGCTACTACTCAACCCAAACTCTTTGTTGTTCCATTGCTTTATCGAAAACTCAACACTCTCCAAGCTCACAATGAAGCTCACAACAACTCCAAATGAGATGTGAGGCAAATGAGAGGGGAGACATCCTTTTAAAGGCTTGGCTGAGTTGTTTTTGGAGGGAAACAACCCCCTAGTTTCCCTCAAAACCACTTGAAAAACTGTGAAACAGTATTTTGTGAAATTCACAACTGACCTAACAATAAAATGGCTAGTTTGTATTAGGTAAATCTACTTGAAAGGATTACTTTCTATCGACTCAATGACAGAGCTTAACTCCGAGAGCGTTGAGAGAATTGAACCCATAACCTCTCAATAGCATGTGTTTTAATGATTGAAACTTAACCAAGTGATCTAACCCTTAGGACTTAACTTTTATAAATTATTTTGTTTTTTAATTATACATATTCTTAAAAACTTGAATTTTTTTAATTTTGTAGTAAAATATTTTTATGAATATTATTTTTAATTGGATTTTTTTCAAAAATAAAATATTAATTATTTGAAAAAATGAATATTATTATTTAAAGTGTGTTATATTAATATTATAAGATAATTATTTTCTACCAAACGTTGAGAGAGATCAAATATCTTGAGATGCAAACCTCTTTTAGAGTGAAAATAGATTTGATCCCACTCGGGGCTTGGTAGATCTAGAGTTAAGATAGATCTAGATTGATAATTATAAAGATAAATGTATTAGAGAAAATAAGAGTTACATATCATAGTTGTCATGAGTTGTATACTCTAAGATTTGTAAGTTTTAAGATATATATGGTTCATAGTTTGATTTTACCAAAGTTATGTATTATAGACTATAGGGGTAGTGCATTAAAGAATAGAAGAGTCAAGTGTTAGAGACTATAATGATCATGAGACAAGAGTTATAGGATTTAAAGGGTGGGGTTAAGTTGTGATAAAGTGTATAATTTTTAGATAATAGAGGTTGTAAATGTATCAGATCCCTCACTATTATATGAATTAAAAATTAGGTGTTACATGGTGTATATGTGTTAGATGTCTATGATTATAGTATTTAAAGTCAAACATTGTTAGTAATCATAGTGATTAAGGTTATATTATTAGCATGTAAAGGATAGTAGATGTTAAGGGTTGATATGCTAAAGAAGTAAATGACATGTTACAGGTTATGGATAATAGTGATTATAATAGTGAGTAGATATATAATAAGAGTTACATAATGTATATGTTAAGTGTTATAGGTTCTATGGTATACATAGATTTAAGATTATGTGTTAATGATATGGGTCTTAAAGGTTCTAGATGTCATAGGGATTAAGGGATGCCATTGGTTAGGACTAAACCATAATAAGATATATAATGTGTGTCACATGTATTAAAGGCTATAATTTTCTATGGTGATAAAATATAAATGGAATATAAACTATGAAATATGTGTGAGGGGTTATAGTGGTTATGAATTATAATTTTATGTAATAAGAGGTTACATATGTCAATGATTAATGGTTAAATTACAATCATATTGGTGTTAGGAATGGATTCATGGTCATAAGGGTTAGAGCTTACATGGATTTAAGGTTATAATAGAGGTTAATGTAGGGTAATGGCAATGGGATATATGTGATACACATTTTATGGATTAGCTATTAGCATTTTCATAAATGGTTATCAGGGATAGTGGTTATAGTGACAAAACATTATGTGTTGGCAGTAATAAGGCTTAAGAATACTAGTTATGAAGGATAGTCATTATGGTTGTAATGGTTAGGTATATGGAGTAATAAGTTCTAAGGGCTAGAGTTATAAATCAATACATATTATGGCTAATATCATATATTGATTAGGAAATATGTGTTATATGATTAAAGATCTTATATGGATTTGGGCATAAAATATATACATTTGAGGTTCAAAATAATGGTTTATTATGGCTACGGTTTGAAAATTATTAGGTCTGCAAGTTGTAAAAGTTAATGGTTATGTTAGGGATTATATGTGATATGTATTATCACAATTAGATATTAAATTTATATCATGTATATTATGGTTACATGGGTTATGTGTGACAATGATTATATGAGTTAGTGATTATAGGGTTGTTGGGTGAGAAGAAATAAGGGTAAGAGATCACGTGTTAGGAGTGATATGATTTAAAGGTTTTAGGGTTTAAGAGCCTATAAAGGTAATAGAAGTTAAAATATGGTTAGAAGCTATAAGGATTATATATAATAGTTATATAGGTTTCAAATAGTAAACATGATATGGATTATATGGGTTTCAAATAGTAAATATGTTAAAATTGGCAACTAGTGCCAAACTCCATGTGGGTCATCTTATGTATGGCAGCTCATATTTTTCTTGGATCCCTCTCATCGAGGGGTGTAGGATTGATCTAAAGATTATCTGATTCTGATAATTATTCGTCGAGTTATGAATTTATTTGTGTTATAAGACAATTCATCAAGGTCGGCCAGCAACTAAATAACACCCATATGCTCAATGTTTTAGTATAAAAAGAGGTGACTTGATTGTAATTTCAACACAATTCACTCTTGATTTCTCTCCACTTGTTTTGGGTTTTAGTGGAAGATAGATCAAGGAGTGGAATCCCTAGACGTTGGAGAAAAGGAGGTTGCCTTAGCCGCAACAAAGAAGACAGGCCAGCGAAGCTATGGAAGGGATCTACGTTGACCTAAAGGTGGTCATGGAAGAAGTTTAACGCAACTATGGAGGAGGCCTTAACAAGCCCTAGCCACAGTCTTAAAGCAGTCCCAACTCTGTCCTAAATCTTCCCTAACTGCAAGTCTGTTAAAGCCCTAGACACAGGTCTATTGAGGTGTCTTGGGTGCAAGAAAGGGAAGTGTATGATGCTACAAGAAGAGGCCAAAGCAGCGAGGGAGTTAAGGTCTGGTTCAAGGTTAACTGAGTTGTTTTTAGAGGGTCAAGGATATTACCTTGGAGGCTGAGTTGAAGAAGGGTGATCACAGGTCTGTTTGGGGCAGCAAAAAAGGTAAGGGAAACTTGTTTTGAGTGGGTTGTAGGTGATAGCGTGGGACTGTGGTAGGCTGCCATCCTAACCACCTCAAAACAAGGACATCATGGATAGGTTGAGGGTTTAAACATGCCAAGAACAACAGCATGCTAGGGGAGGAGCCTCGTGAGGGTGTGTTGCAGTTTTCCTAAGGGTTGTTCAAGGACTGTGTGAGGAGTTTAGGGCTACCCTAGTGCCCTAACAAGAACACCCACGAACAATAGTATACAAACATATTTGGAGAAGCATTTGTATGGTGTTTTGGAAGCTAGATACATGGGATAGCAAGGTCACTTGGTGGAGAAAGCAATAGGACAACAGTCAATGACATGGTGCAGCAAGGCTATAATGGGTAAACTCATTAGGACAACAGCTGATCCAGGTGGATATTGGTGGCCACCTTCCAAATCCACTTGGACCCCCACCATTGTTTCTTTCAGCTCTTCAGTTTCCTAAATTGTAGCACAATTTACTATTTTTAGCAGTTTTTCAGGTCCTGAACTTCCGGAGCCGTTTTGAGGCCCTAAACGAAGTTTTTTGGGTAATTTAGGGGCAACATAGGTCCATGGACCTATGTTTCTCTTCCCAAAGTAGCAGTGCTCGAATAGATCTTTCTAACGAGCTATTGTACGCGTCAAACGGAGATCGTATGCCAAAGTTACGACCCCGGGAAGTTGATGTACCAATTTACCCAAATGGGGCCCACAGTTTGGCGTTTCATCTTCTAGGGTTAGG
>APFE030350359.1:0-47987 GCA_000404065.3 Pinus taeda
AAGCAAAGATATTTATGAGAAGGAAATGTTGGCAATACTCCATGCACTTAAGAAATGGCGACCCTATCTAATGGGAAGATACTTCAAGGTAAAAACGGATCATGATAGCCTTAAATAATGTTTAGAACAAAGATTATCCTCTTAAGAGCAACAAAAGTGGGTCACAAAGATGTTGGGTTATGACTTTGAAATCATCTACAAAAAAGGGAAGCAAAATGTGGTGGCAGATGCACTCTCAAGAAAGGATGAGGATGTGGAAGCATTGTTGTGTGCCTTTTCTATTATCCAACTAGATTGGATAAATGAAGCAAGGGATGAATGGAAGAAGGACGAAGAAGTATGGCCACTTATTCAAAAGTTGCAAAAGATCCCAATTCAAACAATATTGTTAGAAATTGAAGAGGAAGGAAAAATCATAGTGGAACCTGCAGCAGTCACAGAAACAAGAACCCGACAGCTATGAAATCAATCAATTTCAGAGTATATCATCAAGTGGAAGAACTTACCCACTGAAGATTCCACATGGGAGGACAACAATTTTATACAAAAGCATCAAGAACTACTCAAGCGTTGAGGACAACGCTTTTTGAAGGAGAGGGGCATGTTAGGCCCCTATACTACTAGTGTAAACCTTATTGTTATTAGTACAACCCACTTATTATATTGATGTACCCACATAGTGCCCATATTGTTACTATTGTACCCCATATAAGCCCACTAAATTGATCTATCTTTTCTATCTTTTCTTGAGCTGGTTTCATAACAGATGCCATCACTGGCTTAACAAGGTGAAATAATAAATCATCATACTTTTGAGTTTCATAACAACAATGACTCTCATTTTAGGGTTCTAAGAGCCATTTCTTTAGGGAAACCTCTAGGGACTTTCCAAGAAAAGTTAAAGGAGGGATCTGTGTTGTATTCACTAATGAGTATACTATATAGTGATCATGTTTCGAGCACTGCAGGGTATGTCATAGGGAAGTGTAGGAGGCGTGCCAAAATACTGTGTAACACCTTTGTCTAGCCATCAGTTTGGGGATGGAAATTTGTGGATTTAGTGAGCTTGGTGTCCAACATCGACCTAAGACTCGACCAAATTGTACTGAGGAACATGTTGTCTTGATCTGAGATGATAGGCTGTGGAATCCCAAAGTGTACCCACACTTCTTTAAAGAAGCGTTTAGCAGTGCCTTATGTTGTGATATTCTTATTGCAAGCCACCATAAAGGCCATCTTCAAGAATTTGTCAATGACCACAAAAAAATAGTCATTGCCATGCTTAGTAGAAGGAAGGCCTGACATGTAATCAATGGAGATGGATTCCCAAGGTCGACTAGGGGTAGGTATTGGAGTATATAGACCTTTCTTCTTGATGGTCGGTTTCACAATGGCGTAGGAAGTGTAGGATGTGATGTACTTTGTTAGGTCCCTATACTACTAGTGTAACCCCTTATTGTTATTATTACAACCCACTTATTATATTGATGTACCCATGTAGTGCCCATATTGTTGCTATTGTGCCCCATAGAAGCCCACTATTGTTATTATTGTGACTTACATTATTATTTATGTTGGCTCTCATTTATGTTATGACCCCTTAGACTCCTATATATAGAAAGGAGCTCTTTTCATTTGTATCATCGAAGAATTGTTCATTTATGTAATGTAAAGGAGGTTGCCCCCTCAAAGAGGCTGAATTCTAAGGCGTGGATCTCTCTTTTCTATCTTTTTGTGAGCTGGTTTCATAACAGAAGTTCTAGGTTGGTTCCATTATCTTTCTCTTATCTGTTGCACATAGATGAAATCGTTGAATCATTTTAAACTGTTGTTTCTAGGGTAGTTGCCAAACCTAAAGGGCTAGCATTCTTTAGGAATACTAGTTTTCCCATAAACAAATTGGTGCTTCCACTGGGGAATGAACATATGCTTCTTGTTGTTGTTGTTTGTTTTATGAACTATAGAGAGAAATTGAAGTCATCAAGGTAGTCTTCGAACTGCTCTTGCTCTGTAATTACATAGTAGATGAATGTTTCTTCAGTCAATCTCTGGTTTATTTTATGAATTAAAAATTTGACTTACAATCACATCTAGATGTCCTTTTGGTAGCTCAGTAACCTCCCAATATATTTATTCATACTTTTCTCTTTACTATTCATTAAAACCCAACTTAACTCACTGAGAACAGCTGCACATCTTAGCCAAAACCCATTTTAGTTGCACTTCTTGGACCATCGCACTATCTTCCATTATAGCTCAATATGCATCGCACCTCCAAAGTGTAATAAGTGTGATGCATATATGTTTCTATGAATCCCAGGTGTGATGATTGACTGAACTCTTTTTCCATTCTAGAAATTGAAGGTTTTTGAACTTGTTTTCAGTTTTGTTTGGTTGTTTTGCTGCAAATGAACAATGCCTCTTTACTGAAACTTACTTGCATCACTTAGATAAACCTCAATGACATTAGTATTAGTGCATATTATTTTGTGTTTGTTCATCATTTTCAGTCCCTTGTCGAAAATTTGTTTAAATCGATTTGTCGCTTTGATACAAAAAGTGTCGTAATTGTCATTTTGCATTGAAAAGATAATTGTCGTGAATTCTTCCTTCCCTTGATAATTGATTGAACTTTTATTCATGTATTTGGTTTTCTTTGTTTATATTCAAAGTGTCGAAATATTTTTTTTTCAAAATTGAAAAGTGTCGTTGAGTCCTCCTTTCCCTTTTTAAGAAGAAATTGTCGAAATTGTCATTTTGAGTAAAAATATTTCAGATCTTTACTGCATTTAGTTTTTCCTTTTGGCATTTTTCACATTAAGGAGAATGAAAATAAATACATGCATTTTCATTTATCATTTTTAGATTTGTGAGCAAAAAGATGATTTAGGGAAATGCGCTAGTGTGTGCTCTTTGCTTTTTGCTTAAAATCACTGTTATTTTCTTTCGCTATTAGATAGGATTTTCATTGCTCAAAATAAACAAAGATTGTTTATCATTGTAGATTGCATCTTAGGAATTTCAAATCATCATCATGTGATGAACCATTTAAAGGAAAACTCTAAACAATATCAACTTTAAATTAAATTTCAATGAATCTAACAATGCTTTGGAACTTAACGCAACATATCTAGAGGTCTAGGCTAGAGACGTGTTCTAGTGACATTAAAACTAGTGGCTATCATTTTCATTGAAGGTTGGGTGATCCATCCTCCTTGATACGACAAGTTCTAGCATGAACTTGTGCTCCCCGGACCATCACGTATATATTGGGAGACCACAATAGGCTTATATCCTTTATCCATAGGAAACTGAGTATGTCACCTTATCAATCACAATACACTGAGCATAGCATTCGGGAAGATTGATTGTCATACATAAGTCCTTGGTAATTTCTTTTTAATTTATCACCAAGGTGCATATTGTGGTTTTGTGATTGGTTTGGTAATCCCTCTGTCTATATTTTCCAGAGTAGTCACTTTCATTCTTTTTCGACTCCTTAAAAGAAAAGGTCCATTTGAGAACTTGTCCTTTCGGGTTCATTAAAAATCGAAGGAGACTAGAGTCATCTTTAGCTTTTTCTCGACTCTTAAAAACTAAAAAAGCAAAGTTGTGTCAAAGTGTCATTAAAATTAATTGAATTTGGAATAACGTCATTTTCCCCTTAATTTTGAGTTGATCAAATAATCCACGATCGTGGAAGAAAGTCAATCAAAACCCCTTCATTCATGGAGACTAGGAAGTCAACCTTCTTTGACTCCGGAAGCGAAGCCAATATGGACAAAGCGGTCTCGTTTAACTAATTCCAATTCATCTAGTTTATTTGAAACTTTTGTTTCAACATCGTTAGAGACTACAGTTACTCCGATTATTTCTGGTACATCTACCTTAAGAGAATAAGTTCTATAGTTATAAGAGGACATTAGAACTGATCCTACTATAATGGTAGACACTTCTGTACCTTAAACAACTCCATGTCGAGTTTATCGAGAGCCCCTCTCAGTTCAAATCGAGGCTACATTTGAACCAGTAGTTGTTCAAGAACCTCCCTTTGAGACTGAAGTTCATTTACCTGAACATTTTGAAGTTGAGTTTCAATATTCGAAAGGTGTCACCCCTCCAGTATCTGTCACTATAAAAGCTACACCTTCTTCAGCCCCAAAACTCTTTTACGGGCCTGATGGTCTACCTCTTCCAGCTGGTTTGATTTCTATAGAGGAGATAGTAGAGGATCCCCCATCTTGTACCCCATTTCATTTTGGAACTAGGATTCATTTGTATCCTTCTACTCCTAAGTTTGGTTCTTTCAATCCCCCTTCATTGCAAGTTCCTATCAAATCTCTTGGAGAACTCATGGATAGACTAGAAATGTCTGAGAAACCATCAGCATCTAGGAATGTGTCAGCTGACGTGGTTGCGGTCGAACCTCTTGCTGCTATTCCTACAATGTTTTACAGTACACCATCTATTCCAGATGGTTATCAATCAGTAGTTGAAGTCAACTCAGGGGCTACTTCGACACCATGGTCTGCTCCTATTTACTCATTTGAAATCCCATATGATCCTTCTTATGTTGAAACTTAGCAGTTTGATCCTGCATGCCAGTATTGATTTGGGCAAACCAGTTTTCAAAGACCGACATATCCTTTAAACATTGGACTGCCACCATATGGAGAGCAGTATGCTTTTTCACTATTTCCTCCTAGGGAACAACCATATGAGAATTTCCAACGACATTCAGATCAAACTAGAATTACATCTAGTGGTTGGATACCAATACTGCCAGAACAACCAAGGGTTGTATATCCAACGCAATTGATCCAACCTGTGTTGAATATTCCCACTACACCTGCTATTACGACTGTGTCACAAACACAAGCACAACCTATTGTGTCTCAACCTCAACCTGTTCCTTCTTCCTCGCGACCTCAAGTTTTGAGGTAGAAGACTCAAGTCTCTTAGTTTATGATGCAACAACCACTTGTCTCTATGGCTTAACCACAACCTTAGGTTAGTGCTTCTTTATATGGAACGACTTAGGCACAAATGGGTATTTTCAATTCGAAACTTGGTCAATCCTGCGATATTGGGAAACAGAAAATGGTCCAACAACCATGGTGGCCACAATACCAACAACCACAATTCCAGCAAACCGAACCTCAATTTGGGCTTGGTTTACAAGCTCAGGCTGGATTTGGTCAATATCAAGCCTACCAAGGACCTGAGCAACAAGGCTTTGTAGGTTATGGACCGCCGCATTTTCAAACCGGTTATCAACAACCACACTATACTGGTTATGTTCAACAACCTTATCAGAGTTACCAATAACAAATATATTATGTTGGTATGCAAAGACCTACTACTCAAGCGATTTAATCTTATCCTGGGTATGCTCCACCCAACCCGAATCAGCAGTTGCCTTTGGTAGCAACTCTAGAATTACCAGATTTGAACTGACTGACGAATGATCCAATTACATACACCCCTTAGTGGCCAATGATTCCTCATAAACTCCCCTCCGATATTCCTAACTTTAATGGAAATCCTGGCGAAGATCCATCAAATCACGTAATGACTTTTCATTTGTGATGCTCATCTAACACTCTGAATGATTATTTGATTAGACTTCGTCTTTTTCAAAGAACTCTTATGGGTCTAGCAGCGAAATGGTATATTGAATTTCCTAGAGCTTCATTTGATAACTTCACCTTCCTTGCCACTACATTTCTAACCCACTTTCAGTTACTTATTAGGTACGGAACTGGAACAGAACTCCTTGCCAACTTTAAATAGACCACGTCCACTCACATATTTGATCATATTCATGAGCGGCGACGTTGTTGTCGAATGGTAAAAACGTATGTTCTTGATCAACTTTTCGCTAAGTGGTTTATTAAGTCCTTATTTCCATCTATCACCGAGGACATGGAAAAATATGGAATTGTCACTGAAGAGCAAGCCATTACTCATGCCCAATATTCAGTTTTGATCTATACACAATCTGGCACACTCTACGACAAAATTCCTGACGCCCCTAGACTAGCTTTTTCTGTTCCTCCTCCTCCTAAATCGAATACAGACTCTCATGTCGATGACAGTGTGATCAGTGCCTCAAGCATGCAAACCACAGGAGGTCCATCTGGTCAAGCTCTTGCGGTTTCTAGTCAAAATGCAAATGAAAATTCTCTTGCCTCAAAGATTAATGTCGTGTCATCTAACAAAGGCAAAAATCCAAAGCAACCAGGGGGCAAGAAGAAAGGGGAAAATAATAAGAAAAGACAGGAGAATTCCACTCCTAAAAATCATCTGAGAACCCTACTGCGGCAAAGAAACCTCCTCATTATCCATGTTCGATATATAACGAGGAGAATTTTACAAGAGATTGTCCACATCGAGCTGAGGTTTCAAAACTTTTGAAGGCTTTGAATACCTCAGCAATGTTGACTAATTCATTTCCAAACCTAGAAACTAATATGGTTGCTATCGACAATGCTTCCACATCCCAAGTGCTTATGCTATCCATCACAAACAAGAAAAATTATGTTTTAAAATCGACAAGGAATAAATATTATGGGAATCCATTGTCATCAAACAACCAGGCTATAGATCAACCTAGTGGTTCGTCAACGACTTCACCAGAAGTAGTCCCATCCATTATTCCTGAATTAACTATAAATCCGCCAAAGGGAGTCATACATAAATCAACATTTAATCCTTGTGCTCGAGCTGCTCAGAATCATAATATAGTGGACGATCTGGCTCAATTGCCATCCGCTATGTCAACACTTGAGGTATTTGAAAATCGTCCCTCCAAAAAGCAGGCCTTGTTATTAGCAATAGGTGGGATCGATCCAATGGATTCCAATCTTGTGGCCTTTAATCATAAAGGATATACACCTCAATTACCAACCCAACTCGCTTTCCTTATATAGGTAAAATCCCTCAATAAAAATGTTCATCAAACCATCATTGATGAGTGCGCATCTATCTGTATTATGTCAATGAGTTGCTGGAAAACTCTTGGTTCACCACCCATGTCGTGATCACCAACAACATTAAAAGTGTTCAATGGAAGAACGTACACTCCATATCGGATTTTAATTAACTTGTAAATTGAGCTAGGTGGTAAGAAAGTAGAAATTGAATTTGTGGTCATTGATGGAAACCTTGATTACAATATTTTACTAAGAAGGCCCTAAATTTATGCTATGACTGCCGTTGTTTTTACATATTTTAGAAATATAGCATTTCCCTTCCAAGGTTGCCTTTTTCTGCTAAAATTTCACAAGCTATTGGAAGAATTCCATTGATACATGGAAGTTCACAATCACTTCAAAATGTTGGAATAGGTCTCATAAAAGACCCTTCCTTAATGGGCACTTTTTCCCTCCCACCTCCATCTAGTTTTGCAGAAGTGGCCACAATGGAAACCTGTCAAATGATCTCTTATAGATAATTTGTATTTAAGAAGAGTTCCGACCATTTTGATAGTAAGGATCATCGCAAGGAGTTTCCACCAAGCCCCATCGAATGCGAATCAACACATGCTTGGGCAGCAAATGCGAATCAACACTCGACGAGTGTTTGGGTAAATAGGTATTTAGAATATGGTACCTCTTTTGATCCTTGGTCTCACATAAATACTATAGATGAAGGAATCATCCAATCAGTGATGATAGGAGAGACGCCATGTGAAGCTTACCATCATTGTTCCCACCATCAAGATGACAATGAAGATTATGCAAACGACCTCAATCACCCCTCAATTGTTGATTTTTTAGTAAATTATGTAAATACAGTAGAACTTGAGCAAAATCCATCCAACATTAAAGAAACTATCGCCATTAATATTTCAACCAAACCTAATGTTGTAGAGAATATTCATGTTGGAAAATCTTGTTCTCCATCAGAACTAGAAAACTATTGTGATATTTTTCGCGAATTCAAAGATGTCGTTGTCATATGAAGAAATGCCAGGCATTGACCCAAGAATCATTGAAAACGAAATCAAGATGTATCCAGATGTCAAACCAGTACGAAAATGGCTTCAACCTATTCATCCAAAGAAAGTCATTGCCATTAGAGCAGAGGTTGAAAAACTTTTCATGCTGGCTTCATTTACCTTGTTCCTCTCACTGATTGGGTATCGAATATTGTTCCTGTGATGAAAGAACAAAGAACGATTAGAGTGTGCATCGATTATAGGGATGTAAATCAAGCATGTCGAAAGGAAAATTATCCTACACCCTTTATTGACTATATTATTGATGAATGTGCCTGATGCGAAATCTTTTCATTCATGGATGGATTTTCCGAATACAATCAAATCAATATCCGCCCACAAGACTAGTCAAAAACTGCATTTATATGTCCATGGAGCACATTCTCATATTGTAAATTACCTTTTGGTTTGAAGAACGCAGGGGAAACTTTTTAGAGGGCAATGAATTACTCCTTCCATTACATCAAACACATCGTTCAACCATACCTCAACAATCTACCTACTCATTCATGAAAATGGACTGATCATCCGCAACATTTGAGAGCCATATTTTTACGTTGTCGACACTACAGGATACAACTAAATCCGCACAAATGTGTGTTTTGCATTGGTTCTGGTCGAGTTCTTGGTTTTGTAGTTTCTAAGGATGGAATTCGACTCGACCCATTTAAGGTTTAGGAAATTCTTGACATGCCTCCACCTTCAAATTTGCTTCAGATTTAGAGACTCTAAGGGAAAGCTAACTTTCTGAGGAGGTTCATTCCACATTATGCTGAGCTCACTAAAGGTTATACATGTCTTTTGAAAAAAGGGGTACCCTTCCATTGGGATCAAGTTGCACAAGCTTCCTTTGATTCTTTAAAAGATTCCCTGATAAAAGCATCATTAATGTACGCTCTTGAATATCAAAAAGACTTCAACCGATATCTCGTCACTGCAGATACAACCATCGTTATGGTTTTAGTGCAACAACCTGATGAAATTGAACATCCTATATATTATTTAATTCATAATCTTAATGATGCAGAAAGAAAGTACTCTTATGTTGAAAAGTTGGCTTTAGAAACCATTCAAGCAGTACAAAGATTTCGACACTATGTACTCTTTCGCAAAACTACCATTGTGTCAGATTGCAACCCTATGACATACATTTTGTCACATCAATTATTGGGGGGAAAATATTCCAAATGGATAGCCATTTTTTAGGAGTCTGATCTAGAATTCACTAAATCCAAATCAAAGAAGTATCTCGTCTTTGCAGAGTTACTTTGCCACTTTCCCTCATCCTCCAACGATTTAACATCAAAATCATCAATTGTGGATGAGACTCTGTTTCTGATATTATCAAGTGATCTATGGTACAGGGATATACTGGTCTATCCCCAAACCCAAACTTTTAGGCCTAACACCTCTTGCTCTGAAAAGCAATGTACTCGATACCAAGCCAAAGACTATCTGACCGTTGGCGGTACACTTTACCATCATGGTGTCAATACAGTTTTATGAAGGTGCCTCACGCATGAGGAGGCCAAAAAAGTTTTGAATGATTTTCATTTAGGAGCTTGTGGGGGGCATCTATCTGGTTATGCTACTGCAAAAAAGATCTTAAGAGTTGGTTACTTCTGGCCCACCATATTCAAAGATTGCATAGTTGCAGTCAGAAGTTGCCATGCTTGTCATATTTTTGATTGCAAAACCAGATTACCACCTGCACCACTGCATCTAGTGGTTGTTGTTGGTCCATTCACTAAATGGGGCATTGATTTCATGACATGTAACCCCACCTCGGTTTGGGGGAATGGGTATATTATAGTCGCTGTCAACTATTTTACAAAATGGGCTGAGGCAATGCCTACATTGAACAATAGTAGTGAAACAACTACTCTTTTCCTTTTCAATCATGTAGTTTCTAGATTTGGTGTACCACAGGCTATAGTCACAGATCATGGATCATATTTTTGCAATCACATGATGATCAAATTAACTACCAAATTAGGAATGTCCCATGATAGTTCTACTCCATATTATCCACAGGCTAACAGACAAGTTGAGGCAATCAACAAAATCCTAAAGCGCATGCTACAGAGAATGATTGGAGTCCATAAATAGAATTGGCATTTAATCATGTACTCAGCTCTATGGGCATATAGGACTTTGGTAAGAAATGCGACTGGATTTATGCTCTTTCAGTTGGTGTATGGTCTCGAAGTAGTCTTACCAATTCAGTGTGAAATTTCATCTCTCAATCCTGCAATCAATCTACTCCCTGAAACTTCTGAAGAAGAGGCTTGTTTTTTGGAAATAATCCATCTAGATGAAACTTTTCATGATGCCGCATTGGCTAACAAAGCACACAAGAAATGCATTAAGTCTAAATATGACCAAACTGTTAAGCCTCGTGTCTTCTCAAAAGGTGACCTGGTCTTGCTTTACGATCAGGATTCTGACAAGTTAGGAGTAGGTAAATTTGGACCATTATGGATGGGCCCTTACATTCTTAAATGTGTATTGACAAAAGGAGCCTACGAGCTTGTCGATTATGATGGGATTCCATTGTCGCAGCCCCAAAATAGGTTGTATCTTAAACGTTAATATTCTTGATTAAGTGTAGCAAAATCATTATATATATTATTTTATTTTTTTTTGGTTAGGTAATCCACTTCACATTTGTTGCAGATGTCAAACTTTTTGGAACCATTTGTTGTGTATGCCGACAAAGCTAGTCGTAGTACGCAGAACCTATCTTATGTCGCCTGGGACATTTTTGCTCTAAGCAGCGAGTTAGTGAGTTTAAGGGGGATATGTATTGGTCAATCAATGAACAACATCACTGAGTATAGCACGCTGATTGAAATTCTCTCTGATGCCACTTCACATGGCATACGCTGACTCATTCTCAAGCTATATTCATAACTCGTCATTCTACAGCTTACTAGTGTTTATTCCGTTTCAAACCTAGCAATTTATCGCATGTTCGTAAGAGTTAGGATTTTGGAAAGAAATTTTGATTCCATTCAATATCAACACATTTCCAGGAACTTAAACACATTAACTGATTCCTTAGCAAACTATGTGTTAAATAGACATTTGCATCATTTGTAAAGAGAACATTTTGCATCAACATTTGCATTAGGATTTCATCACTTAGCCAAAATAAAACTCTAAAAATCAAAAGTAGATAGTTGTTTATAGTTTTTACAAAATGTTTTGTGTACAAGACAAAATTGGTGATTTGACCAAGAAACTCAAAAGGAATGCAGAAAAACATCCTAGACTAGTGATGTTGGTGATAACATGTCACCGCCTATGCTATCATGTGTAGGAGCCTAGTCCAACGACTCGGTGCACCAATAGTATGGTGTTGTAACCTCAAAGATAACTCATCAGTCCTGACATCCTAAATACCTAGAGTTAGGCCCTTAATCTAATCCTACAACACTGCCAGGGTCTCTAATATGTCCATATCCCAAAGGACGACCCTCCCTATAGCCTCTCCTATTGGAGCATCATCTGCCTCCCATGGGCATGCCACTGGTCGCACTGGTCCAATATCTGCACACACATATGAGTTTATTTAGTCTTGGTAACATCAAAAACACATAAACATTATAAAACTGAAAAAACAAAGATGTGGTTGAATCATTTTACCTATAACACTCCACTGCTCACTAACTAGTAAATCCAAATCCGGATCACCATGGAAATCCATCTTGACATATGGATACTCTGCAAACACCGTCTCCTAGCAGTTGAACCACTCGAAAAAGGCATCTAAGAAAGAGATATATGATTGGCCGACATGTCTAGCCATAAGATCCACCCATCTCTACATCCATGGTTCCCTCAGTGCTGGCAATCCCAGTGAAATGTTTGAGGTTGCATCAATGTAATTTTTTCCAAAGAAAAAACAGTTAATATGGATCCATAACCAAAGTTCTTAGTTCTTCCATTCTTTACTTTCGACATTTGTTCTTTCACAATAAGAAGTATCGCCTTGCACCAATTGAACACCTTCGGTTCCAGGCATTCCAGGGCATACTGCATGTAATATCTATTTGCTAAATGTAAGGTCGCGTTGCCAGCCAATCTAGCAAAGGTAAATAAAATGGTCCTCAGAGGTCAATCAGTAACATCCGAGATATTTATTTTACCATCTCTACTAGGTTGAGATCCATCCCTGCAGAACTGACGAATGTAATCTTTCACGGATTTTCCCCCACGAGAAAATCTTGATAGTGAAATAGGGGTGTCATGCCTCGAAAAACCCGTTAGGAAATAAATATCCTCGACCATGAAAGGAATAGGTTTACCTCTTATATAGAACACTTGGTCAACGGGATCCCAAGCATTGAGAAGATACTGTAACAAACCGATCTATTGCTTCATGTTAGATATACAGAAAAACTTCAGTAAGCCACAGTTTCTTAAGGCATCCATATTTCCCTGGTCATGTAAAGCAATCATATCCTCCTCTTTGTGTTCTCATTCACACAATGTGATAACCATATCAATCCAACAAATATCTGAAATACAAAAAATAGATGAGTTAGGATCCATTTTTGAGCAAAAACACGTAAACTTTTGATGAAAACACTGTGTAAAGTTTCCCTTCTGCGCCCATTGCACCTTGCCTTTGAGCAAGGTGAGATGCATGCTGACTGGCCTATTGATAGGTCAGTATGCATCACACCTTTGGATACTAGCTAGGTGCGATGATTGAGGAACAAAATCTTTGAGCCCTAGGGGCCCAAAAAAGTGAATTATGTTGCTCAAAATCAAGAAAAGATGGAATGAAAATGAAGAGCTCAAAGATAGCTCCTACCTAGTCTGAACGATGCGGAAAATAGTCCACAGGATCTACCAAAATCAACTGGTGAAATTTGATGGGGAAAACCTCTATAGAGCTCCAAAATCCCAAATTTGAAAAGAAATGATGAAAGTGAAAGGTTAAACTACTTTTTTATGTTTACTATTCATGTACTTCAAGTAAAATGTGAGTTTTATCTCATATATATGAATTTATAATCAATTTGATGGAGTTTTGAGCAGGTCAAACAACTGATGAAAAAAATTGATGTGCTAAACAGTGAATTGAACATCTTTGACCACCATTCAAGCATAGTTTTGTCATTTCAAGCTTGTGTAAAAAAGAAACTGAAGCCAAGCATAGTTTGTTCGTTTCAAGCTTGTGTAAAAATGAAACCGAATCCAAGCTTAGTTCCCCATGGTTCAAGCTTGTCTAAAAATGAACCCATTCTCAAATTTTAACCCTTGTGATTTCCATTCTATCATATTTTTGAGCCTTGGTTGTGTACATTCCATCGCCACCATCCCTTTGGCTAATCATACGCTTTCACTTGGTTGTTTTACCCTTTTTGAGGAACAGTTGCAATGAGTGGTCTTGTTAGCCAGCCTCTTCACATAAATCAACATGTTTTGAGAAGTTCCAACATCACCGGAACCAATTGCTACCCTAGACACCACTTGTTCCTTAGAATAGATTCCTCTTTAAGCCCTTTTCAGATTCGTTAAATATGAAAATATAGTCGAGCGCTTGTCTTTTCCAGCTCATTAAATTATTGGAAATGTCATCCCTCCTGTATTATTTTATCCTTTTTTGGACCTGAGGGATTCTTTTATGAAAAAGAACTTATGGAGTTTCCGTTTTTTCCCTTTTCAAAATCTCTAAACATGAAAAGGACCGACTTATCCTTATCGTTAAACTCACTAAAACAATAGCAACAAACTTGTACATCTAGATGAGACCGAGTTTCATTGTTGCTAGACTTGTTAAAACATTAAATAGTGACAGGTTTACCTGAAGGGAGAATTATAGAACAAGCATAAGCTATCCTCCTCAATCTTGACAAAAATAAAGAGGTACTGGTCAGCAATGACTAGGAAAAAGGGGAAGAAAGCTTGAAGAATTTATGGTAGCAAGTCACTCTTGAACATGACACTTTCACTTCATCACCATTATTGAGTTGGGTTGGGTTATTACATTCATCGGTCATCTCACCATTGGTCTTTCATACCATCCATGTTTTGGGGTTAACACTACCAATTCATTTCAGTGTCATTGACATGTTCAAGAGAAGTCATTCAATTTAGAAACCACCATCTAGTTAATGTCTCATCCACTACAATATCGCCAACCTTCATTTTTTTTCATGATTGCCATTCCTGAACCTTGTGTCGTCAGTTCATTTTCTCACTTCCAGAAAATAATTTGCTTCATTTCGTGTCGTAGATGTGGGATACATAAAGGCCCTCCTATGACGAGTCACTTCATGTCAACGTCAACTCATTATCCAAGAAGTTGACTTAGAAACAACCCTTTCAGTGCTTTGGAGCTTGCATACATCAATGGCAATTTTCTCACTTCCGGCAACAGGTTGACATCAATGGCCTTCGACCGAAAGATATTTGTGGTGTTTAACATCGGATCATGTATTCACACCATGTAAATTGTATTGTAGTACCTTAAGGGTCATTATCATTATCGGTGATTCCTCTCGCATCTGTTAATAGCTCACATCATTGGCTGGTAATCAGGCAATGTCTTTCCATGTTTGACTTCAAAACATCTCTTCACATGGATTGAATTGTACATCGAGTGAAGATTGGACTAGTTTGAAAACCCTGGATATAGTTTCATTCATTTGTGCTGTGATATATTCAAGAATATAAAAACATCAAATGTACAAAGGCTCTATAGAGATGGTCATCCTAACCATGGATGATGACTCTATATCTGAAGATTCACCAGTCTGTATCTACACACAACTATCTGATCTATTTACATGAAATGAATTTATAAAGATGAGCATGGGAATGCCTCCCTCAACTAGATCATGAAAATTATGTTATGATGATGTATTGTATTGTAACTTATGCAAGTCACATTCTGGTTCGAAACTTTGGATCCTCGTGATAAAGCATTTCACCCAACATCAATATTTACAACTTCATACTTTAGGAGGCAAATATTATAGACATATTTGGGCACATCAACCCCAAACTATATGTCGATGTATTAGGTCTCATCAACCACTAAAAGAGTTGTTTCATACCCTAAAGGAACATAGTCATCTAAATACATCATTCCCCAAATGTTCCATCTGACAAACCATCCAGAAACTGCCTAAATTGAACCATACTGACTGCTCCACTGGTAAAGTGCAATGAATACTGAGTGGTACACTGTTAGGGTGTGATGCATACTACTTAGGCTTTCTATAGGGTGTGATGGGTAAGGATGGACAAATTTCTGGGACATTTGTCAGTTGATTGTTCATGAAATCTTCCAAAACTTTCTCCTATGCCACTTGCCTCTCTGAATTCGCCCAAGGATGAATAAGGGAACTAAGAAATCTCCAATCACTTCTCTTGTGGAACCCATTGTAACAAGTGGAATGACATTAATAAAACCCCACGGATGACTCACACCCTTTCACACATCTATAAATGGTTCCCTCATCTAAGAGATCTGAAGGCTGGAATATTGTGAATTGCAAGGAAGTGTTGATAGTTTGTAATTGAGGAAAGAGCATTGAATTGTTGGAGTGATATTGCTATTTCATGAGGTGAAGAAGGATTCAAGTTGGGAGGATGATGCTAGATCAGATAACTGGGTTGTATTTCTCCCTTCTATTAATAAAGTGCTTCAAGTTTTCTTCCATATGATTGTGCAATTGTGAATGTTATCATTTGTGAATGCTATCATTTGTTCATTATATATCTGATTCTGTAATGTTTATGTTGTAATAGATCACGATGCTTTGACAGTTCTTTTTTGCTGTACTTATGCAAGTACTCTCCAAGTGTGTTAAGTATGGGGAGGAGTTGGAGGCTTCGCCAAAGGGGAGAGAGATCAAGCAAGGGATTAAGTGGAAGTTCTAGGTTGGTTCCATTATCTTTCTCTTATCTGTTACACATAGAAGAAATTGTTGAATTGCTTTAATGTGTTGTTTCTAGGGTAGCTGCCAAACCTAAAGGGCTAGCATTCTCTAGGAATACTAGTTTTCCCAGAAAAATGCCCACCGATTGGGGATTGAGTATGTAATACCAAAATATCGATAGGTTACTGCCAAGAGTCTATTGAAATGGTTATATCTTCCAACTTCCCTACCGGTCTTATAGTAAATCGATATGCCAATTC
Source organism: Pinus taeda (assembly GCA_000404065.3). Lineage (NCBI taxonomy): Eukaryota > Viridiplantae > Streptophyta > Pinopsida > Pinales > Pinaceae > Pinus > Pinus taeda. Next base: position 16,164 of record APFE030350359.1, read on the forward strand.
TATGATGGTGGGAATTGGTTTAAGGTTTCATAGGCCCAAGGTAATCATAGTTGCAGAAGTTATGAAACTAATTGTTGCCCCCAAGTATACCAAGCACATTTGGGATATCAACCCCATTAATATCTATTGTAAGAATCAAGTTCCCTAGATCCCCATACTTAATAGGTGTAGGCTTCCCCAAAATTATGTCTGATAAATTTTCCATAATGTGAATAGTGAGTGGATCCTTTAGTTTTCTTCCAGGTTTCTTAAATAAATATCCTTTGATCTTCTTGGGATAAAATGGTACGTTCCTCATAGCTTGAAGTAACAAGATTTTGACAGATAAATTTTGAAATTCCCCTAAAAAATCATATTTAGGATGAGGGCTTTATTTTCTCAAGGATAGTTTCTTAGCGTAAGCTGGACCAGTCTGACATCCTCTAGTAACAATTTTTTGAGAAGGGAATTTTTGTTCCATAGGAATTTGCGTTGACTCATCCCAAGTTGTTCCAATGGAATTCGCGGGTTCTAGTTCTGAGAATTCATCATCAGTATGTTCAACAATTATTGGTGAAGTCTGAGTATTTACCACCCGACCGGATTGGGGATTTAATTCATTACATTTCATGGTGGCAATACTATATGCAGGAAGGTTGCGTGTTTCAACCTATTGAGCCCCCCTATTGTTTGGATTTGGGTTGGATTGATTAGGAAGTTATGAATGAAGAGGATGACTACTGGTGGAGGCATTAGAAGGAACTTGTAGCTATTATTGTGGCATAGGCTAGGGGAAATGTCTTGAATGAGGAGGTCCACACCAATTATGGGACCATGAAGGAGTTGGACCAGACTAAGGGAACCATGGTTGCCAAGGCATTGGATATTAACAAGTCTGCTACCATGAAGGTGAAAAGATATAGACTGAGACCAAAAATTCAAATTATTAAAATACTGAGAGGGGTCTTCAAGCATATCTTGATTCATGTTCAGTGGCTATGGCTGCCATGGTTTCCTTGATCCCATTAAGTACAACTAGTCTACCTCTTCGTTTTCTCCCTAAAAGACTCCCTTTAGCCCAAGAAGATATGAACAGGTGCTAGTGGAATGACATTGTTCACATATCACATAGGTCTCAATAGTATTCAGTGGACATTACTTCAATGGGTGCTTTTTCCTTCATTGAGGGAAAAAAATTGACATAGCCTTCTCTGCTTTCATCTACATTTGTTTCACCTATAAAAAATCCAGTTGTGAGGATAATGTGCTCAAGATATCATTCCTCAAGTTTTCCAACAAGTTTCTAATTTCTACTTTCATAACTCCATCGATGGATGTCTTGAGGGTCCGGATCCCCTACCTATGTCTCATAGCTCCACACGAACACTTAATGCAGAATTCGTAGATGGTGTCGAATTCTTCCTTTGATATATCTCCCTTTCCTACTACGTTCAAAAGTTCCAAAGGTTTGTTCGTTAGTGCCCAGAGAAAAATTATATTCAATATGTCCTTATCTAGACCACTATGGCCTGATCTCTACAAACTGTATTTGAAACGTTCCACAAATTCCTCCATGTTCTCATCCTCTTTCTGCATAATCTTAAATATTTCTTCCTTAACATCTCAGGATTTGCACTAGTCTTGATACATTTTGATGAAAATCATCTTCATATAATCCCATGTACTAATAAATTTCCCCCCTAAACCCATGAACCATCTCAAATTTGTTCCCTTCAATGTGGCAAGGAATATATTTAATTTATGGGAATCAGAAATATAGTCATACCTACGACAAAGAATGTTGAATTCAAACATGAATGTGTCTAGATCTTTAGAATAAAGATCATGAAAGTTAGGTAATTATGTCAAATGAATGGGCTTCACACATGCATCACCCCTAATATCTCTGATTTGGAACTTGATCAAAGAATTTGGAGGAGCCATGAATATCTTCCAATATTCACTTGGAATCTCAACAGGTTCTAGTTGTTCTATAATGCATGGTTGAGTCTATTTAACAACACTTATTTTCTATCAAATGGTGCAGTGAATTCCCTCAAGTCTTCCTCTTCTTCTAAACTCACAATATCCAGTTCCCCCAATCCTCTGCTTGCTACTTCTTCTTCTTGAATTTGTGCTTTCATTATTGGGGGAGGTTCTGGTTGTGAAACTGACTACTCTCTAGATCTCGTATGAGATCTCACACTAATAGCATCTCATGACGATGCTCCTAACTCAAATTTTGAAATGATTCCTTGGATATGGGTAATTCTACCTAGATCTTTCCTTCCTCTTTTTGGGGGTCTTCCTCTGCCCCTTTTATTTGTATCTATGTTCATGAAATCAGAAAATAAAAGGAAAAAATTCAAGAAAATTGAAATATTGGGACCTAGAGAAAAATGAAGAATCCGCTCCTCAGGATGAGAGAGTGGCCCATAAAAAGAAAGCAAAAGAAGGAAAATAAACCAACCACAAAATCTAAGCTCAGGCCCTGAAACAGGGTGAAAAAAAAGCTTCCTTTCCTAGGATGAGAGAGAAGTTCCTATGAAAGAACAAAGAATCTAATGCTCAGGACCTGAAGTAGGGTGAAAAATTTCCCTCCCTAGGACAAGAGAGTGGTAAAATGGGAAATATTGATCATACTTTCATGCCTTTGATGGCCTCCCCAACAATGGTGCCAAATGTTGGTGTTACAATACGAATCATAGAATTCACCCAATTTCACATTAATTGTCAAGTTGGAGCTTGATTGGTTATTTCCAGGCTATCATGCAAGGTATATGTAAGCCACAGTTTACCTACCCAGCGTTGAACATTCAATGATAACATAACAATGTGTAACAAAAATTAATTGTAATAACGATCAGAGTAACATCAAGTTAAGACTCGCAGGAACACAGTGAAATCATTGCACAGCAAGGAAATAACACAATAGAAATAAACCTACGCAAACATCTAAACCAAAAAGTACTTCAACTTCGATATTATCATCCAATTGAAAAATTACTCGAGAAATAACTGGTGTGTTCCTCTCTAACTCTCTACTGGTGCCAGGTCTATCTTGTGAATCAATGACCCCAAGTGGAGTATCAATCTCCAATGTGCCTGATGCCACTGGTCGATAACCACTAGCAGAATCGCTCCTACGCCTTCTAGGAGAAGGCTCGAGACTTGTAGGTGATAGCCCATGAAGTCGCCTAGACCGTCGAGATGGTTGGTCAGCCACTTTGAATTATTTAAAAGATGTACTTAAAGACTCAAAAAATTAAAAAGCTAGGCCGACTAGGAGCAAAGAACACTCCCTAAAAGGTCACTAAAGATATTAGCAATCCAATAACTCTTGTTTATTTCCACTCTGGGTGATTAGGAACGAACACCAAAATACATGAAAGTTAATAACAGGGGCCTTCCAAAAATAGACTAGGGTAATTACACCCGAGGGCTAATAGCGAAGGTATGAGAGGTAGTTACGCTGACCTCCAGACAATAGCCTTTGTCGGTGCAAGCCCCCAAGCTTCACAAGGGTGCCCTCTAGAAGTACCACTGAACATGATACAACCTAAAACTCAGGTGCCACGGGATTCCCCTCCATAGCCACCTATGTGGTCCCTAGGATAGGAAACTATGGTCACCAACTCATATTAGAAGTCGAGCGGAATAGTTATGAGGCTGGATCTAACAAGTAAGAGAGGGAGTATCTCTCATCCTTATCTTCACTCTCCCTCATGCTTTACTCCTAGTTACGGAGCTTTCTAAGTCTCCCTAATGCTATTAGATTTCCCTCATTAATCAAACTTCTATGTTTTGTAATTTTGAGTGACCTTGGAGAGTTAACTCTCCTCTCACCTAATCCAAAGCCCTAATAAATCTAAACTTGTTGGTGTATTCTAATGACAATACAAAAGTTCTAGTTTATTTTAATTAATCACTTGATCTTAATTGTTGTTCTTCAAGTCTAGGGTATATATGGGAGTGAAACCAATGATGACTGTATGACACAACAGAAATCAATGAAAAACAAACTACATGAATGCAATAATTATTTCTTCCATGAAAAGAGATTTCTATATGGGTTCTACGAAACTTCTATAAAGAAAAATACCTTTTCTCTTCTTTCCTTGAAACACACTTCACACACCCAAAAACTAAAAGACTATGAATGCTTCAACAATGCAACTACCCTAATGCAAGATCCTAAATCACTCAAAAAGCAAAAGCAATTGTTTATGACTAACAATGATCCAACTTAAGTACTGAAGAGGATACAAATTTTGAACACAAAATTCTCTCCAAACAAGAAGGATAAATTGTAAAAGATCACAATTCACTTTCAAAAACAAAAATAAACCAAAAACCAAACGTGGCAAAAGAAAAACAAAAACAAAGTTTTTTGAGATCTTTTCTTTTTTTAAAAAGCAACCAAAACAACTTCTTGAAATCACCAAAATGCTACCAAAACTCAAAAGATCAAAAAAGAGAGCACAAGGAGTCTTTGCAAGTTACAAACTCAAAAGTGAATGAAAACTTGAGAAAAAAGACTTCAACTTGTACCAAACGACCCAAATAGTAGCAAAAAGTTTGACAAAGTGACCAAGAAGCCAGGAAAGAAATACTTCCAAATTCGTCAAAAAGCCTTTCAAAACTCAAGAAAATCTATGGGGTCACAAAACAAAGGAAAGAAAAGCAAGTAGATGCATAATCTGTGCTTGACACTAAAATTGAAAACAATCTCGTGTTCTGGAAGACTAGAACAATTAAGAACTTCAGGATGAATTCTTGTGTACGAAAACACCAATCACAAACTCGCTAAAGAAGAAAACCTAGGCGAAATCTTTTCAATGAGGAAGAGACTTAGAAATAGTAATCTTGCAAAATAATTAAATTCTTTAGATAGCAATTGACCAAATAGAGATTGAAAAGACAAGAAACAAATCTATTTGGGCTAAAAGATTTGAAAAAACAATGCAAAAATTTGCATACATGATTGTGTTCAAACATAGAAGCATGCACACATGCTTCTGACATAGGAAACTCGCATATATGCAAGTTAAATTTACATAAACAAGTGTGTATACACTACTTTAAACAAAGTAAAGGGTGTATACAAAGCTTTGCAGGAAAAATAAAAACAAATTCTGATCCAAAAGATCAGACTTAGGGCTTGGGACTCTAGTAGACCAAATAAGACTGTAACAGCAAGAAAACCAAAGATTGAGCCCTGATTGATAATAAACAACCCAAACTAGGAATATCAAGATTGTTATCACTAGTGGAGTCACCAATTCTCTTTCTGATGGAAGCACCCTGGGGCTCTTGGTTAGAACCCCGACAGAGTAGGAGCAAACTACAAGAAGAAATTCTCATACAGCTCACGAAAAATGCTTATATTAACAAACTACATAAGAGTGACCATACTCGGATTTCCTTAATTAGAGTATGTACCAATGGGTTTAAACCCTCTACAACTCCCGATGTCCTTCAAACCTGAAAATCATTCAATTCAAACATACATAGTAGTATAGAAGTAAAGAATATTCACAAAATTTACTTTATATCATATAAACAAATGATTAATCATACATCAAAATGACATTCATATATGAATTAAAACATAATTTGTTGCATAAAAATAGTTAATTTCGGAAACAAGACAACATTTATTTTATTTTAGTGAGCTATAAATAACATGGGGAGAGTTCACCTGAGTCTTATTCTTTTGGCTCCAAGTAGAACTGTCCTCTGGATTCATCCTTTCCCAGCCTTCAACAATATTCTTCGATCACCAACACCATGATATCTCAAGCAAAAGGGAGGATATGTATAATCAAGGAAACAAGGGTTTCTAAAAGCTTGGGGAGGTGCATTAGGCACAGAGATTCATCAAACTTAGTCAGGGATAATCTTTGTATAATAACTCTATCTCATCCCTCTTTTAAGGCCTTCCCATAGAAGTCTATTTATACTTCTCCCAATTAGTTTTTTAGTTGGGAATCAATTGGGCATGGGAAATAGGAGGTAATCAACAGCTAAAACCCATGAAATCCACCCATAACTATGGAAATTTAAGTTTTTTAAGTGTTTTAATACATATACACGGGTTGGGTATTGACTGACCCACATGTACACACTTTTATCTCAGGGAAAAGTAGCAGACAAGGAATGAAACATTGTTTTTTTATATATTTGGACCAAGTCTGGAAGGAGGAGTTGCCCTAGGCCATAAACAAAGCATCAGAAATACCAAGTGTGACAAACGGTGCTATAACAATGGTGCATGGTCAAGGGAGTGGGCCCAACTCCCTGATTAGGGCTACAACAAGATCAAGACATGTATAATACTCAGAAGATCAACAACTATATTAATCAAAATAACATTTTGTTGTAGCGTTACAACCACCATCTAAAATTTTCCTTCACTTAGTTTTGGAGCCTCCCTCCTTGAAATCATCGCATCTATCCTACACTAATCAGGTACTTGCACTTATTTGATTTCATTTATCATTTCACAGCTTGTGTTCAGCTGAATCATCCCGTCAGTCAACCCAAAGCACACCCAGCACTTGGTTCACATCTTGTCAAGCAGTTATTGTGAAAAACTGCAGAAACCTAGAGGGTAGCTTGTTTTCCCCTCCAAAATGCATAGAATAGCCCAGTAGCTAACCTACACTAAGAAATTGCATAGAACAGGCCAGACAACCATTCTTTGGAAACTATGTAGACGAGGCCAACTGACACTACTCTCCAAAAATTCATAGTTTCATCCAGCTGCACTGCCATACATAATTGTTTAGAAACTAGCCCAATCACACTGCTCTCCATAAATGCACATAGAATCCCAGTATCATTGCTCTGGAAAATTGAGAAAAGCTAGCCAGTCAGCCAAGGCCTCTTAGTAAAGAAACATTGTAGAAGTTTTCTCTCACTAATTGTATGTTGCATGTGTTGGCAAGTTGTTTGAATCCCTCTAGAACTTTGTAATCCTTCCTTGCATGTCAAGAAACTTTTCCCAAAAAAGAAAAAAAGAAAAAAAAATCCCTAGATTTTAGGGATATATTTTTAGCAGCAGGAGTTACATGGAAAACCACTTTTAGAAACTTCTCAGCAAGTGTCTCTTTTTCCTAGATTTGTAGAAGGCATGCCATAAATCCTAATTTCGGAAAATCTACTTAAACGACACCTCAAAGCTCATTCATCACATTCATTCTTGGAGCTTTTACATTCCCAAGCCATCTAGGAACCTTTGACACAATGGGCACAACTTTTCTGAGCTCGCTTGATCATCTGCATGTTTATTTCAATTAGATCTGCACCACCTTCATACACACATTTGCTCCTTTGTGTTTTCGGGTTTCCATTGGGTATATTCAGATTATCTCATCCCCCATCCCATGCCTCTGAACAATTTTTTCACATTTGTGGTAGTCAAGGCTCTACCTTGCCTCCAGGAATTATGCAGAGGCTACCCAAACTATCCCCAGGTTGTTCTCTACGCAATATTGGGAGGGAGTGTCGAGGCCTTCCCACTGGAATTGTGCAATGCGGAGTTCTAGTTAACAACCCGACCTGACAATTCTCCACATTCCGTAGTTTCATTTAGCAATCATCCTCCCTAGACTACGCATTGGGAAGATCCAGCCAAGAGTCATCCTCACTGGCAGCTGGGACTACACAATGCACAGTTCCAGTTGATAGTCTCCCAACTTCCCAAATTCAGTGCTGCACAATTTTGCACAGTAGTCACCGGCTTGTTTCCTGAATGTTTCTCAAAGTTGTTTTATGTTTTTAACTAATATTATCTTGCCATAAGTGTCTTATTTGTCTCCAGGTACCACAGGTCTTTGAGCAGCTTCTTAGTAGTACATGTATCATGCCATCCAAGAGAGTTGGATCAAAAGGAAGAGTTGAAAGAACTACCAGGGATGTGGTTGAATAGGGGTCGATGAGCTTGCCCATGTACACAGATGCACACCTATTCATCAAGAAGGACATCAAGATCACATGGAAAGACATCAACACCATCTTCTCAATTACATTTGATGAGAATCTTGAGTATCGACAGGTCTATGTGAATATACATATGTCAAGACTATACACAGTTTCATGTACGTTTCTCGTGTTCCCTTCGGAAAATTTGATCCACTAGATTGTCTCACACACTAATCCTGAGACAATGATACTATGAAGTGTCAGTGGAACAAGGATTTCTTCCTTTAGGACAGAGGATTATTAGGAGATAAATCATTTTCCATTCCCACAGAGTAGGATGGATGAAAAACTTTCTACACTCCCAACAACAACACAAACACAAGGGACATCTTGAAGCATTGGGTAAAGAAACCAGCAAAGTTCATGATGGCACCCAACTAGATATAGAGGACAAAGACACTCAAGAAGGCATATCAATTCTTGGTCATCTTCACATGTCGCTTCTATGGACAAGGGAGTATAGAAAAATTCCCACAAAATTGAGTTTCTGTGTTGGATGAGTTGGGAAGTGAAGGAAACTCGTTCAACTCATCCAACATGTTGGCTCTCCAGTTGAAAGTGCATGTATCTAATGCTTGTATTCCGCCTAAGGATTAGAAAGAAAATTTCTTCATGTCTACCTACCTATTATATGTAATCTATGCTCATCAATAGTTTCCTGGCATGGGTTGGGCATGGACACCTTGAGAGAGTGTTGTGAACATATATTGCAAGTTTCTCTTAGATTTCAGCTACCAAGGGGTCATGGCTAGAATATGTGACCATTTCATTGCTCCTCTGTACACGATGATCTTTGAACAAGATCTTCCTTGCATGTCCTAGGAAATAATGGAGGCGTAGTTGAACATTGCAAATTGGTACACCTCATTTGAGGGAAACTTCATCAAGATGTACGATGTAGAGAAATATCGGCATGTGTTGTTGATTTTTGCCACAAACAAGATGGTCATGCCGAAGGTTGCATACCAGATCTTGACAGCGTTGTCAGTTGGATTGCACGGGAAGAAGAAGGCAACATGAATTCTTGTGAGAATTAGGTTGTATGTGATCAGGAGTTTGAAAGATAGAGGTCTCAAGGTGGTAGACTTCAAGAAGTTTAAGTATGGCACTAGGAGGTTCAACACATATGACCCACATGGTTTATGTAGGGGCCATTGTGCGAGAGTTTACTATTCTTGGATCCATGGTCATTGGCCATAGGAACACCCATGGATATATTGTTAAAACTCCTCAAGGCTCAATGAACCGGCCAACATTGTAGTGGAGTGGCTAGCATCACTCAAGGCATCAGCACCACAAGGAGCAACAAAGATTTGCAAGATAAAGGCAAGAGGAAGATTGCCAAAATCATAGAGATGGAGCAAAGCTACAAGTTTAAGGAAGACCCACTTGTGGAAAGGTATCTTTTGAGATAGATGTGAAGAGGAGATAATACAATAGGAGGATACACAAAGGAAGTGAGAGAAGAAAAGTTTGGGAGATACAACGAGGATGTTGCAGGAAGTCCAGTAGAATCTTAAGGAAGAACAAGAGATACATAGAAGAGAGAAGGAAGTGCAACATGAGCATGAGCAAGAAAAATAATAGGAAAAAGAGGAAGTGCAAGGCACACAGATAATGCAAACTTCACCAATACATGTTGAAGACTCTGAACCAGCAGCATATAAGGAACAAGGTTAGCAGTCACAGGAATAGAAAGTTTCTCTTCAAGATGAACAGATAGTAGAACAAAAGGACATGGATATTGAGCAGCCAAAACAAGATCAGGATATTGACCTCACGCCAAAATAAATTAGAGTCACTCCATAGGCTTCAGCAGATCCAACATTAGAACAAGTCATGAGTGAACAAGTGAATACCATTCTCCTTGAGGACCATCTGGGAATAGAGGTGTACAACATAGCCTTTGATGAGTCACAACACATAGTTGTACAAGCACATAGATCATGAACCATGGATGATAATGCATCACTTGCGCATCTAGAAGAATAGTTGATTGCGTCAGATGTACAGACAGATCCAGCTTCCTTGGTTGATGCCACAAAGGTTTATGTCAAAGCCACAAGCTCAAGCGTTAAGTTCTTGATAGCACAAAATGAGCGCATGGCTAAGTAGTTGCAAGTAGCCAGGTAGGGAGAGGAACAATCGACAGGATCCACCAAAGCAAAGACGAAAACAGCCATACTTGTTGAAGTATTAGCTCTTGAGATAGTCATGCGGAGATTGTATGACAGATTTATGACCATGCACAAGGTAGTTGTCCACCTACACGGTCATCAAAAATGTTGCACCAAGATAGTGCGAACACTCACATACATACATTTTATAGTTGATCATGTGCAAAACATGGAAAATGAGTTACAAGGGAGCCCTACTTCACTTACACAACATGATGAAGTTGTATTTAGAGTTGGACAAAGCACGCATTTGGAGTCAGATTCATAACTATGATGAACTCCCACCACTCATCACCAATGTAGAGGCTTTGTATGCACGATTTTACAGGATTTTGGATGTCATGGTAAGGAAGTATGGCACACTGTCAATTGGTATGCTCACCGAGGCCAAAGGGAATAACCAAGTTAGATTGGAGCTCAATGCATACATTGATCAGTTGATGCTCACAACCACTAGTGCAGATTTACAAGTTAGCATAGATAACAAGCGGATGTAAATCACCAGTCTAGTCTTGCTCAGGATTAAGCTACGCATGTTATAGGAGGAGTTGGATCAAATTCGAAATCAGTATACCAAGAAGCAATGGAGGCAAGAGTTCGCTTTCAAAAGGACATCATCAAAGGGTAGATGGACACCATTGCAAACTATCAAATATGGCATTAGTTCATCACTGAGGATCATGAAGAGAAGGTTGATGAGCTGATCTTTCCACAACCATTTGAATATTAGTGTTGTTTTGTCTGGCTGACTCAAGCCAATTTTTTCCTACATGGGTATATGTGGAAAATGTATGATTTTTTTAAACATGATGTAAAGTGAAATTCCAAGTTTCATTAGTGGAATACAAATAATCATATGTGATTTAATGAGTCATGAGGGTAGTCCATAGGTCACAAAGGGGAATGTCAAGGGTCACCACACCCTTTGTTATGAATAGAACCTCTTAACTCATAGAACAAGCTTTTGGAATCCAAGTGTTTGCTAGGTATTTCTTAGAGAGGGTAGAGGGGGCACATCTCTTTGGAGGAGCAGGCAATGTTGACTATAACATTCCACTATTAGGGCTAGTGGCTATCACAGTTGTATGTATGAATGGAATTTTCACTTTATATAATATAACAAAGTGATCATGTTTCATGCATATGTTGTTATTGTAGTTCGACTATTATGGTTACTTTAGTAATGTTTGTAGCTTTACTTATGCATTGATGTATGAACTATTCCATGTGTGATTGTATGAATCTTATTGAAGCGTGTTGTTGGTTTAACTCATCACTCTCGATTTTCGACTATTTTACTTTCCATCTTCTGATATCATTTAGCTCATGTTTTCCTTTCAGACTACATACTATTACAAGATTCTAAGGGATAAGCTTGATTTCCTCCCTTATTTGTGTTAGAACCTCCCTATACATCTCTCCTGACTTGCTACGAGACCACACACTTGCTTCCAACAAGGATATCTTGCTTACCTTTGTGCATTATCGCAGTCAAGGCATAGATTTGCTACCCACTGTTGGGACTCCTACTCCGAATGATCTGAGGTATAGTTGGGAATTCCTACTGAGGAGATACCCTGACATGTTGGTGGGTCTAGCACCATCAAAATTTATGGCACTAGAAGGAGGAACAGATGACAGGTTGAGTCGTCAAAATTTATTTTGAATCTTCACACATATATCTTGTCTTACGTTACACTTCATCCTACGAGGTGTCTGTCTTATGGAGATGGATTTGAAATACTGGAGGAGTTCTAGAATCTCTTGTCACATAACACATATGAAGGTGATGGCACAATATCTTGGGAGAGGAATACTCTAACCTTTTCCAATTTATGTGTAACCATGAATCCTATGAGGATTATGTGATTTGCGCATTGTTCACATTCACGCTTCTTGGGAATCCAATGCAATATATTCTCACACAACCTAAAAATTATATCCACTCATCTAGTTAGTTTGTTTTAGAGTTATTTCATGCTCCCCATAATTTTGACCATCAAGAACTTAACAAAAAAATTCTTTAATTATGGAAATCCCTCGATGAATCCTTGGTGCAATTCTAGTATCACTTTTGTAATATTGCATTTCAATTGCCAGAGAATGAAATTGATTGGAAATTTCTGAATGAAATATTTTAGTATCTTCTTCACATATATGAGACTCCATATATCTTAGAATAATTCAAACCGACCCCAACACACCTCAGTGTTAGAGTTTCTAAATCCAAGGCAAACATAGTTATTGTCACAAGTGAATATCCATCCTCATCTCATCAAATATCTTTGGCCCTGCAATGTGATCTGGGAGAAGGTGTGCATCTATGTGTTCAACTATCACATCTTCTCACCCCACCTACTCCCGATCTCTGCACAAATTAGGTTGGCAAGTGATCCAAGTGGATGTTGGTGGCCACCCACCTATCCCGTTTGGACCCCCACAACTATCTCTTTCAGTTTTTCAGTTTCCGTAATTGTAGCACAATTTACTATTTTTAGCAGTTTTTTTTAGTCCTGAACTTCCGGAGCTGTTTTGATGCCCTAAACAACGGTTTTTGGGAAATCTGGGGGCAACATGGGTTCATGGACTGATGTTTCCCTTTCGAAAGTGGTAGTTCTCGGATAGATCTTTCTAACGAGCTATCATACGCGTCAAACGGAGATCGTATGCCAAAGTTACGACCCCAGGAAATTGATGTACCAATTTACCCAAAACGGGGCCCACAATTTGGCGTTTCATCTTCTAAGGGTCGGTTTTGGAATGTGAAGGGTTTTCCATTGTTTCTCAATAATAAATAGGCCTTCGAGCCTCATTGTAACACAAGTTTGGAACAGTTCAGAGACATGTAACCGCACATCTCTTCTCAGAGATAAGCTACCATAGTCCTAGCTGGTTTATTTCCAATTCTGGTTGTAAGCATATTTCGGTATTTTCCATTAATGAAATGAAGTGTTATTTCTGCTGCATCTCTTTATTTATGGTCATCGCATCTCTGTATTTATGGTTATCTCTGTAATCTATTGCGTTCCTGTTTAAATCCGGATCACATCTCTAGAGCATGACTTACCTTTATGGTTAGAAGAGGAGGAGGAAGATGAAGTCTACTCTTCCATAATTTGTACCCTAGATGCTACTATAGGAGGGGGGCAACTTGAGGAAGACAACTTGATTGAGAAAATCGTCCAAAATCAGCCCCCCAACACCATGTCCCTTGAGGAGTTAGTAAAGAAAGATGAAGATAACACTTGGACTGATTTGTGCCTAGCTTACTCAAGTCCTACTCATGTCAAGATGATAGAATTTGGTCCAAAAATAACAAGAAAATTAACCCCTCTCTCTCTTTACATCAGGAAGAGGAGTTATGTGACATGCTAAGAAAGCATTTGGATGCCTTTGCCTAGAATTATAAGGAAATGAAGGGAGTGCACCCTTCGGTGTGTACTCACCACATTTACATCAAGGAAGGTTGCATGCCAGTGCACCATCCTAAGAGGAGAATGAACCCAACCCTCAAAGATATAGTCAAAGAATATCTATAGAAGTTGTTGGATGTAGGCTTGATTTACCCCATCTCAGATAGTGCGTGGGTGTCTCCTCTGGTTCTGGTCCCAAAGAAGAATGGGAAGTGGAGGACCTATGTGGACTACAAAGAGCTAAAAAAAGCCACAAAAAGAACCATTTCCCTCCAACTTTCATTGACGAAGTCTTAGATGGTATGGCAGGAAAGAAGTTCCTCTTTCTTGGATGGATTCAATGGTTACAATCAGATCTAAATTAGCCAAGAGGAATAAGATAAAACCACCTTCAGTTGTCCTTAGGGAACCTTTTCTTATAGGGTCCTTCCTTTTGTATTATGCAATGCCCCTTCCACCTTTCAGAGGGTAGTCTTGAGCATCTTTGCAGACCTATTCCATGACTTTGTGGAAATTTGTATGGATGATTTCACCCCCTATGGGTGTGATTTCCTGGAGGCTCTCTCTAACTTGGGGAAAGTATAAAAAAAATGCATTGAAATGAGCTTATCCCTTAGTCTTGAGAAGTGTGGTTTCTTGACGAATGCAAGAATTGTTATAGGTCACTCAATATCTCAGGAAGGACTGCAAGTGGACCCAAATAAAATTTCTATCATAAAGAGGGTCCCTACTCAGAAGCATAGGGATGTCAGAAGTTTCTTGGGCTTAGTTGGATACTATAGGAGATTCATAAAGTACTTTAGCAAAGTAGAATCACCTTTGTTTGGACTATTGGCCAAGGACTCCAAATTTTTATGGTTAGAAAGATGCCAAGAGGCCCTAGAAACCCTAAAGGACAAGTTGATTATTGCACCTATACTCTGACGCCCAAATTGGGCTCTTCCTTTCCATATCCATGTTGATGCCTCTAAAAAAGCTATAGGAGCAGCTCTAGGCCAGATAGATGAAAACTTACCTTATGCCATTTACTTCATTAGCAAAAATTTGTCCAAGACTGAATTGAACTATACTGTGACTCAAAAAGAGCTCCTAGTTGTTGTCCTTTCCTTGAATAAATTTAGACATTACATCACTAGTTACCAAACCTTTGTACATATTGACCATGTTGTTATTAAATATTTCATGAACAAACCTGATGTGAATGCTAGAATTATTAGATAGTTGATTTTGTTACAACAATTTGATCTAACTATCATTGATAATCTTGGTAGAGAAAATGTAGTTACATATTTTTTGTATAGACTGACTTTGCTTGCAGGTGAGGAAGGAATGGTTGATGATCGGCTTCCAAATGTGCATTTATTATTTATTTCAGTTCTCTCTTTGCGGTTTGCTGATATAGCCAACTACTTAGTGGCTGCACAGTTCCCTCCAAATCTGCCCTCAAAGGAAAACAACAGAATTATAAGAAAAATTGCACCATTCACATGGATTGGGGTTAATCTCTTCAAGCTAGGCCCAAATCAAATTCTAAGAATATTTGTCAGGGAGGAGGAATTTTTTGACATCCTTCTGGCCTGTCATGATGGGCCTTGTGGAGGTCACTTTGTAGCCAAGAGGAAAACCTTCAAGGTACTACAAGTTGGCTACTACTGGCCGACTCTCCACAAAGATGCAAGAATATATACCAATCAATGTGACCAGTGCCAAAGAATGGGGAAACCTAATCCCAAGGATGAAATTCCTTTGCAACCTCATGTGACTCTTGGGCCAATTGAGAAGTGGGGCATGGATTTCATTGGGCCCATTGATCCACCATCACGGTAGAAAAAGTACATAATTGTGTGCACTGATTACTTGACAAAGTGGGCTGAAACCAAGGCTATCAAGATAGCAACAAAAGAGAAAGTGGTTGAGTTCTTAAGGGAGAATGTGTTTTACAAGTTTTGGTGCCATAGAGGGCTAGCCATTGATCAGGGCACTCAATTCACCTCACACTTGATTGATAATCTATTGAGCTAGCATAACATCTAGCATAGGAAGTCAACTTCTTACCATCCTTAGGCCAATGGACAAGTAGAGGTTACCAACAAAGAATTAGAAAGAATTCTCACAAAGGTGGTTAGCAGCAGTAGGAAATATTGGGTTGATAGAATAGTGAAGGCCACTTGGGACTATAATACAACTTGGAAGACAACCACTGGCTTCACCCCTTATGATTTTGTCTATGGGAAGAAGGCTCTGCTCTCCATTGAGTTTGAGTACAACACTTTGAGAATGATAACACAGCTGGATTTGGATGTTACAAGGGCATAGAAAGAGAGGCTGCTCCGGGTCAATGAGTTTGATGAATTCAAGATGCAAGCCCTCCCACACACAGAGGTGACTCAAGTACAAAGAAAGTTTTTGCATGACAAAAACATCAAAGAAAAAGTTTTTCAAGAGGGTGATTGGATTATGATATATGACTCCAGGTTCAAGGATTTCAAAAGGAAAATTGATGACTAGATGAATGGGCCCATATGTGATACAAAAGTGACATGACAATGGGGTTGTTCAGATAAGAACCATTGATGAATAAGGTATCCCCTTGCTTGTCAATGGGTACAGATTGATAGCCTACAAAAGACCTCTATCAAAGGAAGAGTTTATCAGTACTATCAGTAAGGAAGTGACTGTGATTGGAAGTGTCTCGACTTCCAACTCACCGAATTCGTGAAGATTATTTTATTTTTGATTATAAAACAATGAAAAAAGATAATAATAAAGAACAATAAGGGACCTAGGTGAACCTCAATGAGGCACCTGAGGCCAAATTTTGGGTTGAAAGCCTCCTTGAGGCAGCCGAAGAGTCAAGAAAAAAGGGAAATAAAATATCCATGGGTGAAAACCTCCCTTGAGGTGCCTAGGTCAAGCAAACAGGTTGAAAACCTCCTTTGAGGCGACCTGGGTGTCTTTCATATTAAAAAAAAAATATATATATATAATATATTATATGAGAAAAAAAATGGATATGCAGGGACCTCAAACTCCACAATAATAAAATTCTATGATTTTTGTAAGTTTTCAAGGCAACAAAGGACAACGAGTTCAGAGCAAAGAAAGCCAAGAAACACCCTATTATTCCTTCATTCACTTCATATCTTCCATGCCTACCATGTCTCCATCATCCATCATCATTTCCCAACATCAAATACCAATTTGCAAACAATTTTCTAACTTCTACAACATTTCATGTAGTTACTACAGGATTTTCCTGTAGTTACTACAGGATTTTCCTGTAGTACTACAGGATTTTCCTGTAGTTACTACAGGATTTTCCTGTAGTACTACAGGATGTCCTGAAATTCTACAAGAATGGAATTTTGGTTGAGAAATGATGATGTAGGCCATTTTGGGTTAAAATAGGGGACCATTGACCTCACCACATCTTGCCCAACACCAACTCATGACCATGCTACCCTTTTTGTCCATAAAAAAAAAACCACTCAAAAAGAAAGATATATATAAAAAGGAAAAAAACACATACAAAAGTTCAAGGGCCACACCATCAATGGCCTCCCTCACATACCATTCCATCTCCCCCATTGCCGCCCCTTCCGTTCCTACCTCACCACCTATTCCTCCTCCCAGAAAAACAAAAAATAAAAAAATTAAGAAATTAGGCAACTACAGGTTTTCCTATAGTACTATAGGAAACCTCGTAGCAACCTGTGTTATGACATCAATAGTCTCCATGCTCCTCCTTCAACATACATGCAAAGAAAGAGTATCAACACCCCTGAAGGCACTATGGCACCTATCTAGAGCTCAGTAGCAACAGAAGAGTCCAAGCACCTACACATCACAAAAAAGAAGACAAACATATCAGTAGGGTGAAATCAACAAAACAAAAGTCAAGGGAAACATGTACCTAAGAAAGAAGAAGCACAATAGAGCCACCCTCTAGAATGCATCAACCAAGCGAAGGAATGCACAGGTATGGCACCTGATCCACACTCATTCCTAAGTACAAATATGATAAAGGTGTAGGAATATGAAAAAGTTGATTTAATAAGCTGAAGGTGGCCAGTTAACTTGGCCACCCTCAATCCAAGAACAAAACGTAAACTCCTAGTGAGCAGGCCACATGGCAAGGTCGCATCAAAGAAAATAAGTTGAAAAGGTGGTCGAGTTAAGCTGTATAGAAGTGGGTGATGATTACGAGGGAAGGTTGCATGATAACTAATGGTGGGCCAACGATCCAAAAGGGGAAATCATGTACACTACCAGCCAACACAACACTCTGAGGAACCGACTATAAATAACAAAAATTCTTAACTTGCATGTGCACATCATTCATTTCGAGATTAAGATAAATGGGACCACCTCGAAGAGCCATTGAAGAAGTAAACCAATACAGGGAACACCTACAAGAAACACAAAGAACTACATGAAACAATGGGAATTGTAAAAAAAAATTGAAAGGGGGTGCCTAGGGCCTAGCTATTCAAGAATTCTTCTCAAATAGGGAATCACAATGAAAGGTAGGTGGTCCATATCCTCTATGTTTTGACTTGACAGCTAGGAAAGAGAAAAAGAAAAAGGAATTTGCATTTTTCTAGTAATTACAGTGAGCTTGGGGATAGACAGAATTGTGTGGAAAAAGTGTGTGGGGATAAAGAGAGGATTGTAGTCATCACCCTCATAAAATCTAAACCCACAGTCACCTTGGAAAGCTCTAGATCCTAGCCACCAAACTAACTACAATCAGCTTTCCAAAGAGGAGAAAATGACAGGAGGTTTTAATAGAAGGGAGCCCACAGGGACATCCAGAATACACATCCACCCCCTATGGTAGAAATATTTAAAATGCATCAATGGTTGGGATTCTTCGAGATGCTTAGAGGATATGATGATGATGTATCTCGAGAATTCTCCATGTCACTCACACCTTAGGTTAGAGTCAATGCTACTTCTATGGTGAGAGGATTATCAGTAACAATTACTCTTGAAATCATTATCAGAATCACAATACTTCCTCTAGGCATGCAATGGAGAAAGGAGGATAAAACTAGAAACACTTATGCTAAGAATAACTTTTTCTTGAGAAATGAAGAGCCAATTGAGGACAAAAATGGGGTTAGAAGGGAGAGCCTTCCCTATACTTGGGATGGAGTAAGCTATCACATTCTCAAGTATATTTCTTGTGAAGGAAGGCTCAATAGAGTCTATGGTTACCAATTTAGACTCCTCCATGAGCTGATATTTGGAGAATATTTACCCCTTAACAGAAGACTTAGTATGCCTTACTTCTTGTTGCAACAGGAAGGCAAACATCAGCAACTACCACATCATGGACTAATCAAGCTCATTCTAGAAGATGCTTTAAGCCAATTAAGAGTCCCTATTCGATGGTCCACATTTAGGGACATGGACATGGAGGTTGTAATTGAAGCAATTGAATATGAGAGGGACCCAACCTCTAGTGGTAAGGAGGAAGAAGAAGAGGAAGAACCTTAAGAAGAAGAGGAAGAACCAGAGGAAGAGGAGGAGGCAGAGACAAATAAAACAAAGGTACAAGAGGAAGGAGAAGTGAACAATGGAAAAGTAGAACGAAAGGATGAGGCAAGCCCTGAAAAACACACTGAGGAAGGGGAGAAATCACCAAGAGTGTCTCCTAAACCCACAGAGAAGGAGACAACTTATTCCTTGACTGCCCTAAGCACACCCATAAAGTCAACAAGAAAAAGGCAGAGGCGGACTCCCCTATATTTCAAAATAAAGGAGGAGCACTATGATCAAATAGGGGAGACGACAAACACCTACAAATACTCCTATCATAATTGAAGACTCACCAAAAGGACAAGAAAAACTAGTCTCCCTGAAAATCAATGGTGAAGAGGGCACATCAAAAGAGGCTTCCCCGAAGTCGCCAATCACCTATGTTAGGAGGCCTATCACAAGGTTAACCTTAGTAAAGAAAATCAAAGAACCTTTGACCCTATTTCAGAAAGGAAAAAGAATCTTATAGGAAACACAAACATTCCTACAAGAAACTATGTTAGCACTATAGGAAACACAGAAAAAGCAGTAGGAAGGACAACAAGGACAGAGGAAAGGCAAGGAAGAAGTAACACAAGTACATGAGGAGGCAAATGCTCCAAAGGCATTAAAGGGAGAATCCCAATAGTTGTAGGAACCTATCCCACAACCCAATCTCATCTCCTATTATAGATTAATTGAGGGAGGCAAAGTAATACCACATAAATTTTCCATCCCTCTCTTCTTTGAGCTTGAGAAGGAGAGAGAAAGGACACATCGCTGGATGAAAATTTCTAAATAAAAGAATGTAGAGGATTTGGGCCATATGGAAGAGAAGCTCTAGAGATGGGCAGAGAGTTGAGTAGGACAAGAGGCAGGGAGTTATGAAATATCAACTAGAGGTTGAAAACACATGGCTAAGGAGGCAAGTATAGGAAAAAGAGATCCAATTGGCCATTAAGGCAAACCTCTCTATGGAGGCACTCCAGTGCAGGATGCCACCAAAGTCGTATGCCTTGTACCTAAAAGATCAATGGCTACAATTTTAGATAAATACCCTATCACAACGAGGGACTATACCTTTCAAATACTATAGGCAGTTCATTGAGCTCTATGCCCAAAGCACCCTAGAGGATAAGGCCAAGATATCTGAATTCTACTTACACAACTTGGCATTAACAGAATTGAATGTGTGGGACCCCAATATAAAGCTAGGGGATTTACAACCAATGGAATTTGCATCATGGATGAGTCATAAGGAGGCTAGGGCTAAGGAGATTAAGAGGGTGTTTGAAAAACAAGAAAAGGATACCCTTTACATTAGGGCAGAACAAATCAATTCCATGACTTTCATTAGCACCCACAACATAATCGCCAATGATCCCTAACTTACACCAAGATACCTAGCTACACAAGAGAAAACATTCACTCATTTTGAATACACCTTGAGATTGCTAGGGGATGAAAGCCCGCAAGCATGCAAAAGGAGATGGGGCACCCTACCATACAACCTAAGGATCAGGGAGTATCATTCCCCTAAAAGAATGAGAGATGCACTAGAAAGGAACCCATTGTATAAGAAGGCACTATAGAGACTCAAAATCAACTAGATTAGTTTGAAACTCAGTCCACCATTTCTATTAGGCATGTTAGAAGGAAGAAAGGAGGAAGAGGAAAGAAAGCAGTGGGAGAAAATAGAGAAGGATGTAGGATTTTATCCACAAGAGGAGACTACATAAACAAAAGCCCGGGATGTCAGAGAGGCCACAAGAGCAATGAAATACATGGAAATAGATTAAGTTTCTCATAGGATGAGCAACACTTTCAATAGGGGGTAATGATGAGGCTCATTGATCCAAGTGGCTCCAGACAAAGGGAGAAGTCCAAGAGGGCTCAGAAATGGTCAAAATTCAAAGTGGTCATATTTCTCTTGAACTAGTGCTAGATCGAAGTGCTCATTGCCTTGATTCCAACGGTGTGAACGACACTCAAATCTGAGCTTGTATGGAGGAGTTAGAGCAAGTTGAATTTCAGGGTTGACTTGGCCAAGTGCCAGGGTTGACTTGGACCTACAAATTTCACCGGTCGTGGTCATTGGAATCCACCGACCGGAATGAGAAAAATTGTTGCCTCTTTAAAATTCCCAATGACCCTTATTTTCGGTAAAATTAAAAATAACCATTAGTTTAAAAAAAAACGAAAAAAAAATAAATAAAATTAGGGCTGCCAGGTTGCCGCCCCCGCCACCCTTGGATGTATTTTATTACATAATAAAAATTGAAATATTAAGTGGGGTGGCAAGTGGTCAAACACCTCCATCCTCCAACCAACCGTTGGCATACCATCTACAAAGTAGATTGGAGGGGAGCCGATAGGAGTTGAACCCGCCCCAACCCACGTGGGTGCCCCCCCCCCAACAACAGGCGGCTCTATTTTAAATACAAAATACACAACCTAAAAAAAAATGCAACCACCTTTGTATGAAAATGGATCGGGCAGGATTGGAACCCGACCCACCTCTGCACAACCCGCCAGGCATTGCCAAGAGCCCAAGTGGCCACGCATTGACAAATCTGCCACCCACAGTACATAAAACCTCATTTCTGCATAGCACAAGGGAGACAATAGGGCAGAATAGAGAGAATGGAAGCACGCCAATCCTATGCAACCATGAGTTACAGGAGGGCGAAACCAGGAGCCAAGGCTGGAATCCTGTGGCACGGATTCCGAGACATGAATCTTTTGATGCTTGTGAGGAATCTTTGAGATTCCTTGGGAGGTAAATTTTCATTTTGTCCGAATGATATGAAGTTTACAGACATTTTAACCAAAATTTCAAAAGGAACGTGATGGAAAAATAAAAATCACGATCGCATCAGATTTATAGATTCTTATCATAGCAGAATCTTTGAATAATCTTGAGGGAATCTTCCAGATTCCTTCGAGACTGAAATTCGCCAGAGTCCGAATGCAGCCAACTTTATACTCAAAAGTCTCATAATCTTGCAAGGATCATGATGGCGAGATCAGATTTGTGATTTGAGAAGCAGATCTCTAGTTAGCCTAGAGGACATAATCTTTGGAGAATCACGGGGAATCTAAATGATTCCTACAGGCCTAGATTTTGACAGTGTCAGAATTTAACAAATGGATAGTCGATTTTACACCTCTCAATGACATAAATTCAGTGGTGCATTCAGATTTTGCAGTTGAGCCATCAATTTTTCGGCCAACTTAAGAAGTGAAGGTACATGAATTAGTCATGTCATGTTTTGCTTCATAATTGTTGATGGTGTATTATGTTTTGAGATCCTTGTTTGATGTTATGTTGTGGGATCGATTTTTCCACATTATGTGAGATGTATTTAGCTTTTCATGCTATGTATTGTGTTGAGATCCCTGTGTAACTATGTTGAAGGGATACTCATTGCCACATTGTGTACGATCATTTTAGTTTGTCATGTTGAGAGGAAGCATTCTTGAGTGAGAATTCTTGTAAGCTGAATGTATCATGGAGAGACAAGCCACTCTTGTTTGAGGGCATATGTCCTTGCTATGAAAAAGTGTTGTCCATGCACATCATCATCATTTCCAACATTATATGAAGTGGCCTCCACACTCTTGATACCAGGCCCGGCGATGTAGTCCACACTGGATGAACTCCGTTATCAAATGTCTCGTGTTTTGACTTGTTGATCGTTGTCATGTTTCCTCTTGCTTAAGCATGAATATGTCTTCTTTTATGCTCTTTTAAATGCAATTCTAACAACATCATAGAAGTAAAAGATCTTGGATGATTCCAGTAACTAAAGGAACCCAAATCAAGTTTGGTATCAGAGTGGTCTTCTCGTTGATATGAATTGCGAGCGTGAACAATGATTGAACATGCATCAATGGAGGATGAAAAAGACATGTACGAGGCCATGCTCAGGATGTCCAAAATGGTGACATGTTGTATGAAGCTTATGAGAGACGAGAGAAAGAAATATTAGAGAATGATGCTCCATCCAAACCTTCCAATGTACATTCATCATCTTCATAGTCTTCTCATCATTCGAATGAAGGGATCGACCAGAGTCTTCAAGCAAATAATGCTAAATTGAAGATACTTCTATGATAAGAGAAAGAGGAGAAGCATCGATTGTAGTTTCAGTTGCAAGTTGCAAAGGAAGCCTTGGAAGAAATGAAGCGCAACGACCAAAGCCTTCAAGCAAAGGATGATGAATTAAGGAGGCTCCTATAAGAAGAGAAAGAGGAGAAGAAAAGACTACAACTTCAGCTAGAAGACATGACAGATGCCTTGGAGGAGTTGAAGTGCAATGAAGGCATGGAGAAGCCTTCATCACCTGTATCAAAATCAACATTTGAGGTAAACCATGTTAATTTTTCTTCATATTCATCTTCACATGATATTATTTCTATTGGAAATGTGGAGATACCGATTACAAGAACTAGCATGAGACTCCTTACCAAGATGGGGTACAAAGGAGGAGGACTTAGTGTTAATGGCCAAGGCATGATTTAGCCATTAGAGGTTTTGCAGAGACCTCGATTCGCAGGCTTGGGATACATTGAAGGAGAATGCTCAAAGCTGTTAGATGCTTCCAAGACATTGTTAAAATCGTCGAGGAAAAAGAATGATGGGAACACATCACCATCATCCCATGACAATGCCCATTGCAGAGAAAGAGCTGAGGCAAGCTCTCGTCGCCATAATTACACTAGAGACAACCAAGAAAGGTATAAATAGTCTCAGTATTCTAATGTTCATTTTGATTACAATCATGTTGTTAATGATGAACATAAATCATGGCATCGAAAAACATGTACTTTTTGTGGTTTACATAACCATGTATTTTCATAGTGCTAGAAGAGGATGGTAGCACAAAAGAGGATGAGGCGTGAAAGTCCTTCTCCACAACAGGGAAAGAAGAAGGTAAAACAAATATGGAGGAGGAAGACTTTCTGTAGTCATTGCAATGTAAGTGGTCATCAAAGAGCCACATGTTGGAATCTCCATCCAAAGCAGCGCCTTAAGGACAATAAGTCCATGCATGAACCAATTGAAAAAGTTTATTGACAAGTGAATCCACCACAAGGACATGACCTACTCACTTTGATAAGTGAGAAATGGTTTTTCTAGGTGTGTTAGATTGTCATGGCCTTTTTTTCTTAACTCATGTGTTGCATCTTATATTGTAGAAGTGATGATGTGTTTTCCATCAATTGTTGAAGCAACAAGGATATTTTGGCCTTGTATTGATAGTTGGGGTATTGTTTCCATTTTGATATAAACTTGACAAACTCGTGGAAAGTATGGGATGCTTGGGTCATTAGTTGTTGATGTAAATTATGCATGTAATTTGCATAAATGTACTATAGGTTTGTAGAGGATGCAAGTGTCAGCTCATCGATTATGGCTTCGAAGAACAAAGGTGAAGGAGAAGGAAGGGTGACCTATTAGGACACTTGTAGTGAAGACAAGGTATAAAGAAGTTGCAGATTATTTTCATGCTTTTGGAGGACCAAAAGCTCCTCAGTGGGGAGGATTGATCCAGGTGGCTCCAGACATAGGTAGAAGTCCAAAAGAGCTCAGAAATGGTCAAAATTCAAAGTCGTCTGATTTCTCTGGAACTAGCAACAGATCAAATTGCTCGTTGCCCTGATTCCAACGATACGAACGGCATTCAAATCCGAGATTGTATGGAGGAGTTAGAGCAAGTCAAAGTTCATGGTTGACTTGGCCAAATGGTAGGGTTAATGAACCTACACATTGCACCGGCAGCGGTCACTAGAATCCGGCCAACGAAACAGGAAATTTTTTTTCCTCTTTAAAATTCCCAATGACCCTTATTTTCAGCAAAATTAAAAATAACTATTAGTTTAAAAAAAAACGAAAATAAAATAAAATTAGGGGTGGCAGGCTGCCACCCCCGCCATCCTCGGATGTATTGTATTACATAATAAAAATCAAAATGTTAAGCGGGGTGGTAGGTGGTCAAACTCTACCACCCCCAACTAACCATCTAAATACCATATATAACGTAGATTAGAGGGGAGCCGATGGGAGTTGAACCCGCCCGGCCCACCTGGGCCACCCCCCCTCCCCAACAGGTGGCTCCATTTTAAATTCAAAGCACAACCTAAAACAAAATGCAATAGCATTTGTATGAAAATGGAGTGGAAGGGGTTGGAACCTGAACCACCTCCACACAACCCGCTAGGAGTTGCCAATGGCTCAAGTTTCCACGCCTTAACAAATCTACCGCCCACAGTACACAAAGCCTCATTTCCACAGAGCACAGGTGATGCAACGAGGCAGAACGAAGAGAACAGAAGCATGCCAAGCTTATAGAACCATGAATTGCAGGAGAGAGGAACCAGGAGCCAAGGCCGGAATCCTATGGCATGGATTTCGAGACAAGAATCTTTTGATGCTTGTGAGGATTCATTGAGATTCTTTGGGAGGTAAATTTTCATTTTGTAAAAAATGATATGAATTTTACAAACATTTTAACCAGAGTTTCGTAGGGAAAGCGATGGTGAAATCATAATCACCATCTGAGCAGTAAATTTGCAAATTCCCAATAGATTAGAATCTTTGAAGAATCTTGAAGGAATCTCTAGATTCCCTAGACGCTGAAATTCGCCAAAGTCAGAATGCAACCAACTTTATACTCAAAAGTCTCAGAATCTCACAAGGATCATGATGGCGAGATAAGATTCATGATTTGAGAAGTATATCTCCATTCAGCCCAGAGGATAGAATCTTTGGAGAATCACGGGGAATCTAAAAGATTCCTACAGACCCAGATTTTGACGGTGTCAAAATTTAACAAATGGATAGTTGATTTTACATCTCTCGATGAAATAAATTCAGTGGTGCAGTCATATTTTGTAGTTGAACCTTCTAGTTTTTGGCCAAATTCAAAGGTGAAGGTACATGAATTAGTCATGTCATGTTTTCCTTCGTAATTGCTGAGATGATGTATTATGTTTTGAAATCCCTATTTGATGTTATGTTGTGGGATCTATTTTTCCACATTAGGTGAGATGTATTTAGGTTGTTATGCTATGTATTGTGTTGAGATCCCTTTCTAACTATGTTGAAGGGATACTCATTACCACATTGTGTGAGATCATTTTAGTTTGTCATGTTGAGACGATGCCTTCTTGAGTGAGAATTCCTATAAACGGAACATCTTGTGGAGAGACAAGGCACTCTTGTTTGAGGGCATATGTCATTTCTATGACAAAGTGTTGTCCATGTACATCATCATCATTTCCAACATTATAAGAAGAGGCCTCCACACTCTTGACACCAGGCTCGGAGACGTAGTCCACACTAGACGAACTCCATTATCAAATGTCTTGTGTTTTGACTTGTTGATCATTTTCATGTTTATTCTTGCTTAAGCGTGCATATGTCTTCTTTTATGCTCTTTTAAATGCAATTCTAACAACATCACAAAAGTAAAATATTTTGGATGATTTTGGTAACTGAAGGAACCCAGATCACTCATCAATTAGTAAATTATATGGACCTTAATGCCACTCTCCAACTTATTTAAATCAAATTTTCTCACATTTCCTTACATATTTTATTATATTTTGCTTAGTGAGAAGCGTAAAGATGAGATGTTATGTCATGTGGCCTAATGTGCATTAATTGCAGGATTTGGAGCAATTTTGGCTAATTTAAGTGCAGGAACTCGAAGTAGACAAGCAAGAGGGATTTTAGGAGATTGAATCTCACTCCTTAACTCCTTAATCGCTCGAATATTCCTCCACCAAGATCTCATCAGCTAAGATTTACAAGCAACCAAGTCACCGAGATCACTGGAAGCCAAGCCAGTGATAGTTGAAGACAAGTAATCTCGACTTTGGGAGCCAATCCTCCCTAATTTTAAGGAAGTTTTTTTGCTAGCTTCAGTTTTATAAATAAGAAGGGCTAGGGCCTCATTAGGATTTAACTTTTTTTGTTATAGCCGAGAGGCATTTTTGATCTAAGACATTGTGACTAGTTACTCTTATGTATTTTTGACATTTTGAAGAGAATTCGAAGCATTCCCTTGATCTAGCACTGAGTTGACTCAAAAGGTTGAAGATATCGGGTTAGGGCCCAACCCTAGTAGAAGAGGTTCCTCTTTTTGTATATGTATGTTTAGATTACATTCATAATTAGCTGCTGAAGTGATTTCTGTTTGTTTAATCTACAAGTATTGGGATGATTACTTAGTTTGCTTCCATTTGTGAACAGATAGATCAATGGTACAATAGTGAAAGTAAATACTTCAGAAAATATTGTGGTAGTGGCATCTGCCTCATCTCCCTTATGGGATCATGGTTTCAGGGTTCCATTCTCATAGCCTAAAAACAGATTTAGTGTTAAATGATCACTGCATAACTTAGGACTTCTTGTTGCATAGATCACTCATTCTCAATTCCTTAGAAGTACTTGCAATTGTCATTTTGGTTTCTTGACTTTGTTATGGTTTAGAAGCACTTCCATTCATAGACTTAGCCATTAGCCATTAATAACTCTGCCTTTCTAAATTCAACTTATCTTTTCCATATATAGATGAAGTTGTGCATAAATGAAGAAAAGGATGTATGTTGTTGCATAAGTTTATGATCTGCAAGGAGACCTCATCTCACCAACCTCATCCAAGTCTTCTCCACCTATGCTACTAAAGTCCACCAAACCCTAATCCGAATTTCTGTTTTGTAGCAAAGTGGACATCTTCCTTGAGCAAGTCCAACCATATTGAAGACTTGGGCTGAGACTTGGGTAGTGTGCACCTCCTCTGTGTCTTATTCCCCCATCAGACATCTTTCCCACACTTCATTCTACCTTTCTTACTTCCCTATAGCTTTCGTCTTGTTTCCTGTAGTAAAATAGGGCATCATGTAGTAGAACTAGGACATCCTATAGTACTACAGGAAACCCTGTAGCAACCTGTACTATAGGAAACCCTGTAGCAACCTGTTTTAAGCCCGAATTGAGAATAAATGGTCATGTGAGCTTAGGTTATGCCTCCACTTGGATTCCATACCCTCAACACCATTCCAAACTTATTTACCCATACACGTCTCCCTTGCCAAAGATCAAATGGGTTCAATTAGTATTTACATTCATAAAATTGAAAATCAAAAATGCTTTTCTCAAATTTCTAGTTAGTACATGCATGCAACAGTCACAGTAGTTTTAGGATAATTTCCATTCTTATTTAGTATAGATAACTAGATGTTAGATGCAAGGTTAATTTATGTCTCTTTTGTAAGAAATATGTGTAGATGCTTAGATAGATGATTTCATGTCACTTTATAGCATTTTTCAATTTAGCACTTTCATTTCCTAGAGTAGAAAACATTTCCTTTCTCCATTAAGAATAGTTTTCCCTTTGCTACTTGGTAGTTAGACTCCTTCTAGTCAATAGAAGACTAGTTTGAAAAACCCTAGTGGTCTATCATGCTAGTTGAAAAGTGACAAGAGTAGACCATTGCATCTACTGTGTATACAAGATTGTCACCTCCAAGTTTGTACGAACCCCAGGTTGATGACGTAAAGTTGGTAGCCCTAGGAGTTGCACATCTTTGCTACAATACTCGAGCTCATCAACATGATCTCAAAGTCTCAATGGTGAAGAAAAGAATAGGCTGGTAAATAGTGTCCAAGACACAATTATTCAATAGATCACAATCTTTACCATGATGACTCCATGTGTTGCAGAAGCTAAGAATAGGGTTTCTAGAAGAGAAAAAATGTGTTCTTATTATGAAGGAGGAGAGGCCAGAATGTTATTAAGTGATCTCAGGAAAAATATTTTAAAATGAAGTTGGGAAAGGGGGAAAAGGGGTGCCAAGAGTATGAAGCCTAAGAGAGTTGGTAGGGTCTACCCTTGGAAAATAAGAGAAGAAAATCTTAGTGTTGTTGGGCATGGAGAAGGGGAAAACCAAGGGTTTCACCCTCATTAGAAGTCAACCCAAAGCCAAAAATCGATCTTGCTTCTACTAGGGAATAATTATGCAGTTAAATTAAGAAATTTGATCAGTAAACTTTTCTTGATATGTCATTGGACAGTTCATCACAATAGATTTGATAAAAACTATATTTAAAAACTCTGAAATCTACACTATTAGGGTTTATTTCTCTTCAGATTTCTGGATATGGAGATTATTGTTAATTGTGTATGCATGAAAATTAAAATTTATTGAGAAATAGAGAACGATAAAATAAAAACTCATAAACAAATTTGACATAATATTTATCCTAAGAAAACTTTTTGGGAGAAAACCTAGTTGGAAGGTGAGGCTAGCCTACTCTCTTTCTCTGAATAGAATATGACTACGAGTACAAATAAGTAATTCTTATGGCTCGTGGGCTACTACGGTGCACAAATCCTGTTTTTTTGTTCTCTCCCTATCCCTCTTAGCTAATATTTTAATCTATGGAATAAGTGCACTTGAAAACAATGGAACCCCTCTTCCTCCTAGTGGCCTAGTTATAACACAACCCAATAGCCCACCAGTGGTTAGGTCTGATTTCCTCAACCCTTAACTAGAGTTCTAATATGGACTCTTCTAGAGTTTTTTTCCTCATAATCACGTGGCTAGCCCCTTTTCCATGAGTTATGGGGGTTGACATGACATCCTCTTGAAATATGGTGATGAAAATAGGAAAGGTCAACTTATGAGTGGCATAAATTTTGCATACGAACTCTGATTAAGGTGATTTTTACATTGTTGGAAATGTATTTGTGTGTAAAATAGGAAACAACGGGTGCAATGTGAAAGAAACAATTTTTACCCCTGAAAAACATCGTTTTATGCCTCAAAATGCCCTTAGAAAGTTTGAGACCCTAATTTGCTAAACTGGGTGTCGCTGGTAAAAATGGCCTTGTGAGTTGATTCCTCATTTATTCCACTCTTAAAGAATTTATATGGATGGAAAAAATACAATTATCCAATCTGAATCACAACCGATGAGTGATATGAGCCAGCTGGGGACGTATATATCCTTTAAACTCAATGAGGGTGATTTTTGAGCCTAAATT
Source organism: Pinus taeda (assembly GCA_000404065.3). NCBI lineage: Eukaryota > Viridiplantae > Streptophyta > Pinopsida > Pinales > Pinaceae > Pinus > Pinus taeda. Next base: position 46,299 of record APFE030350359.1, read on the forward strand.
TAGGCATTTAGGGCATGTTCTTGGTGTGTGACGACTAAGATAAGCTAGGGATACATGAGAAATATTCATAGCATGGTATCTAAACTTGATAAATTGAATATAATGTGACTGAGGGGAAAACTAGTTGACATAGGACAAGAAAAGAGGAAAAGATGGGCCAACAATAAAGATAGATGAATTTATTCACAGAACAAACAAATCAAAACTAAAAATCAATACCTGAGTTGAATAGATTTGATCATACCTTAGCTGAGTTGGCTTATACCTAGAACTAATGAGGAGTGCATAAGTTCTTTCTCTAATTAATGCTTCCAGTCTCACAAGAGAATGATAGCAATGAAAAATTTGAGGAAAGAGGGAAATATGGTGCCCTTTTGAAGAGATTTCTTGAGGTTGTGTGCATTAATTGCCTTTAATGAATTCCCTTTTCACTTTAATTGACTAATTAATAAGCTAGTGATGCACTAGAAAATGCTAAGGTTTAGTATTTCATGGAAAAATAGGACAAATGTATTGTTGGATTGTTGGATTCAACATCAATGGGGAGATATAGAGTTAGGATACTACCTAGTGGAGAATAAAGCATTGGAGTTAAGTGATACACTAAGGCAAAGGAGTTGAAATAAAAGTTAAATGACCAAACTTGTGAATCTATTGCTAGACTAAGCAACATTGGGGTGATTTATCAATGGCTTGTCCATCATCAGGGAAATACACTAAGAGAAAGATGATGTAGAGTGATTTTAAATCCCAATTTTGGGGTTCTAACACTGACCAAGTTACTAAGTGATACACTAAGGCAAAGGAGTGGAAATAAAAGTTAAATGACCAAACTTATGAGTCTACTAATAGAATAAGCAACATTGGGGTGATTTATCAATTACTTGTCCATCATCAAGGAAATACACTGAGAGAAAGATTATGTAGAGTGAGTTTAAATCCAAATTTTGAGGTTCTATCACTTACCAAGTTACTAGTGGTGCATTATGTCAATGGACAAGTGACCAATAGAGTGGAGGAATGAAAAAGAAAGCACGGCGATAAAAAACTATATTTGGTCATCTCTTGAGTGTGATAGCACTAGACTAATGAAGATCACAAGACCATATCATTGGTTTTTCATCATCAGGGAAATACATGGCTTCAAAAAGCAAGTATGCAAGTCCTTAACTAAGTTAAATTCTTTTTAGTGGGTGTCATTTCACTAGGAATACTCAACTTTTAGGGACCTATATCCTCGAGCTGACAAATTTGCTAGCACAATATCTCTAGATTGGTCATCACTGTAGCCCTTTATCCGTGGAACACTAATTAATGTATCCCTATATCATTAGGCTAGTCAACATCTCAAAAGTATGCTTTAAACTTATCTCAAGGCCAATAGAAAATTGATCTCAGTTGAGAAAAGTTAATAAATATTTCCATGTGTACATTGATTCCCTTCAAAAGGAAGGACCTCCATTTTCCTCTAGGTAGAAGTGGTAAATATAAGAGTTAATAGGATGGTTGTAGCTGCTACAACATAAGGATGGTACTCTCGAAATGTGTATTGATTATATATAGTTGAACAAAATGACTATTAAAAACACGTATCCATTACTCAGGATTGATGATATTTTTGGTCAACTAAGAGGAACTGTTGGGTGTAATAAATGTTGGAAATAATACTAAGAGGGGGGGGGGGGGGGG
>APFE030350359.1:49136-68902 GCA_000404065.3 Pinus taeda
ATAATTCAGATGATCATTTGCCACATGATCTCCTTCCTCTTTTATAGTCTTAGGCCTTCCACAATACCACGGTCCAAAACCATAATAAACCAATACCATGGACCCAATACTAGGGATCAACACATCTGACGCGACGCCATGGTCCAAAACCATGGGTTCAAATACCAAGGACTAACTACCACGGTCCAAAAGTAAGTTTTCCAACATATACGCACTTTTGTAACGTCTAACCCGCGTGTATACGCGTCTTCGTCTAGATGAACCTGCATATATGTCTTTTCCTTTATTTTGAAAGCCTGAACTGAGATCTATTACCAAAGAGAGTTGCCATCAAGGACAACACTTGTGCCATAGCTCTAAATCAGTGCCAAAATGCCAACAATAAACAACCTAATATTTAATTGTCAATCTGAGAGTTCATAAACTTGAAGGTGCAACACTATAAATTCTAAAGAGAGCCCTCAGCAACCTGCAAATCAAATTCTAACTTGCACATCAATCTCAATAATTAATTTGAATCCTACACTTCAAAGACAAGTTGAGAAAACATAAACACCATTCCTGGCAGCTGAAAGAAAACCTTAATCCAGCATTTGTAAAGCAAAATACAAACCTGCATTATTAGCAATTGCAAAATAAACCTTAACTATTGAAAACAAAAAGTAAATCCTAACTCCTATTTAAATGGAAACCAAACAATGCCTACCAATTCAAACTAAACAACATAAAAAAGACGCAAACTATAAATGTTGAAAGAAATTCAAATTCAAGAATTCCCTATGTAAAGAAGATTAAAAAGAACCTAATTTGCAAAAGTTGAGCATCATCAAACCTTATCAAATACACCCACTGAGTAAACAACTTATATGTATGAAACTGATCTAATTTCACTCTCCACATTACGATTTTAAATAAACAAATAACTTGCTTCTGAAACAAAATACAATTGGAAATCATCGACATTGAGGGATCAACATGAAAGAGGAAAATTGAAATAATGTGCAAAACTGAAAAGCATCCAATGGTCATTCAAATATCTACGGGAGAAACCAATCTTTCAACCTTAAGTTCGAAACAATTATCGTTTTTGGCATCACAATTACTAAAGACCAATAGTGGAAATGTGTAACGATATGTGACTATTGTCTCGAATGTAAAAAACAAATATGAAATTAATATGTGACCTCTGTGTCAACTAAACAACATTACATAAGGAAATCGATCATGAGCACCTTGTGTGGCTCATATATTCTTACAAAAATGACTCAAGGTTTCAAGGGACTAAGCATGCATCGTGACTATTGAGGTAAGGATAGTGTCTGTGAGACACAAATACACTAGATTCAAAAGATTGGGATCACAAGAATCAAATCTATGAGATATAGTCTCAAAACATAGTATGAGCCAACACATAGTTAATGCAAAACGTGTGGAGAAATAACATGCGTGCCTAACTCAACATGTAACTAAGCGAACATCTGTCGTAACAATTCATTCCACTTACAATAAAAATATTCCTAGTGTTACATTCAAAGCAAGCGAAGAAAAGTACAATGATTAAAAAAGGTTGACAAAAATAAATCGTTTTAAAAAGAAGAGTGTTCTGATCTGATCTTACACACACCATTCACACAGTAAATGACAAATTAAACGCACTCACTCATAAAATCTCAATTTACCCTACTCTCGAACTAGTCAGAGCAGTGCTCTCGAACTAGTCAGAGCGGTGTCGAGTTGGTCTGGCAGCCAATCTAACCAGCTCGCACCCTCTGTCAATGACCTGAATCACAAGGAGATTGTAAGCATGAAATGCATAAGAAAATTAAACAGAACCTAGGATGAAATTGCTTTGATTAATCTTGAAGGCTCGGTCTTTACATAGTACAGGAAAATATCAGACTCCAACAAAAATAGAGGGGTGATCCCCAAATCAACTATACTAGCATGGCGTTACATTAAAACCAACCTCCCCCTTCTCTTTGTCAAATTTCAAATTATATAGAAAAATACACTACATATCTGGTTACAACGGAGCTAACCGACTACATAACATAATAGGAAAAGAAACAAATCATAACAGCCTGCCATTAATAGGATTCCAATAGGTCATCTTCTAATCATATAAATCTAGTTCTCAACACAAGGATTTCTTTAGAAAACCATCGCTTCTTTTTTGAATCCTCAGTTGAGTGCAGGCAGGAATTAGGTGCACTTGTTCCCATAGTCTCATACCAACTATCTCTAAAAATTACTTGGTATGCCAATTGGGCTCATAAACCAATGGTCCACATCCTTGAATCACCAGCTAAGTAAATTCCTTGTGGCATAACCAACGATCTTTCGATTGGTGCAAGCAGTCTACAACTTATAATGAACTGGTGCATGAATCACATAGAGTGCAGGAACTCAATACATACTATAAGAGCGTGAGTCTAGGATCAAGGCTTATCGACGCATGAATATAAAGGTAATTCGACCAAGTTTAAACTTGAAAACACACAAACGCATAAACTATCGTTAATGATACGTTTAATGTTTAAATCTTGTTAGGGAATTATGGAAAATAATAAATATTTACTTTCTAATGCACAAAATAATGATAGTATCGATAGGAATTAAATGAAACAACGAGGGATTTTAGAACAAAAAGTGATGTAAAACTAGACAAAATGGAGGGGTCACAGGAGCTACAATATTTTCCAAAATTCTTTTGAAGTCTAGGTATCACCAAGTTTGGATCAAGGATGAAGACATCCATAAGGTTGCATTTAGGACCTAATATCAACACACTAATTTTGTGGTTGTGACACTTGGGTTTGCTAATGCACAAACTACATTCATGTGCTTAATTAATAGTATTCTTAGTAAAAATTTGGAAAATTTTGTATTTGTTTTCATTAATTATATCCTAGCATATTCAAGGTCCAAAGATGAGCATGAAGAGCACCTTTGGATAGTATTCCAAGTGCTTAGAAGCTAGGTATATGCTAAATTGAGTAAATGTGACTCCTTCCAAAGGTGTACATTATTTGGGGCATGTGATATTAGCAAAATGGGTTGTAGTGGATCCCAAGAAGATCAAGGAAATCATGGATTGGCCTATGCCTTAGAATGTAATAGTAGTGAGATCATTTATGGGATTAGTAGGATATTATAAAAGATTTATCCAAGGATTTTCAAAGATTGGCCACCGAGTCACCTCTCTACAAAGGAAGGGATTGAAGTTTGTGTGGTTAGTTGAATATGAAGCAAGCTTCCAACAATTAAAGAATATTTTTACCAATTCCCCCATATTGATGATTTCATATTCAAACAAGGTCATTTTGGTTTGTACAGATGGTTGTAAGGAAGGATTGGGTGGAGTCCTCGTGCAAGAAGGCCATGTAATTGGTTATGATTCTATACAATTGAATTACCATGAAAAACATTATGTAACTCATTGTTTAGATCTTGAAATCCTTGTGCATTTTCTAGTTATGTGGAGGCATTATTTTGTTGGGGGAAATTTCATACTAATGAATATCATAATGAGCTAAAATATTTCTTTAACCAACCCCAATTGAATGCCATAAAAGCTAAGTGGATGACACTTATTAGTGAATTTGATTTTGAGATTAAACATATAAAAAGGAAGGAGAATTAAGTAGTAGGTGCACTCAATGGGACCATGCAAACCATTCATATGGAAATAGTCGTCATATGAAAAATTCATATGAAATCCATGATCAAAGATGCCTTATGTGATGATAAATATTTTTAAACTATGAAGGCTTGTTTAGGGAAATATTCTAAAGGACCCAAGTGTGAAGGATATGAATTAATAGAAAACAAATTACTATTGTAAAAAGGTAGGTTATATGTGAAAATTTTAGTATATTTAAGCTCATAGTGGATGAGATATGTAAATGCCTTACTCAAGCCACCCAAGCTACCAAAAAATGATAACAACTAGCAAGAAAATTTATTTTTGGCTTAAAATAAATAAAGAAATTATTGAACTCATTGCAAGGTTTCTGGAATGTCAACAATTAAAAGTGGAACATAATCACCGAGGAGGCTTACTACAACCAATACCAATTCTAGAAAGGAAGTGGAATATCATTTCTATGGACTTGTTGGTGGTTAGAAAAAATCTTGCAATAAAAAATATAAGGGAGGATCACCCTATGGAAGGTCTCAATTAGACTTTCCCTCATTTGTATGGTGATTTCCATTGATATGTGGTGCGGATTACTACCAAAAAGTATATTGAAATCAATTATAAAGCTAATCCAATTAAATCATAAATCTAATATAACATCTATACTAATATAAACAAATCAAATCTAACTAATAATATATTTATTTTCCTATCCTCATCAAGAGAAAATACTAACTGATATCAAATATGAGATAAATGATTAATTATTCAACATATAAAGAATCCGTTTATTCAGTAATATATAACACACATAAAAACATATCATTATTTTTTAGATAAATAATAAATCTAAAAATAAAATAAAATATCATTTACTCATATTTTACAATCACATCAATTGAAAGATAATGTTTCCATTATAAAGAATTATACATGAAAAGTAAAAGAATAATAAATGCATGATTCATAAAAGTACAAAAAAATATATCATCCATAATTATGCCTCAAAATATGTTTTGCTTTTTTCTTCAATTAAATCTAAATAAAAATATATCAATTAAAACAAAGTCATCAAACATATATTAATAATAAGTTGAAGTATGAAGCAAGGAAAATCTCGCCTTCTCCTTAGAAATTACAATCCTAGAAAAATACTCCAACTTCAAAAAAGAAATCTATCTTCTTGAACTTCAAAATCCAACCATTGTATGCATTCCAAGATCTCTTTATATGATTGTTCATATTTTCTTCAAATGTTTAGCCTCCATATTGATTACCCAAAAAAGCATAACTATCCTTAAATTATTCCTTAAGAAAAGGAAGATATTTCCTTTTCATTGCTTTTTCCCTTAAATTAGGTTTCATATTAGGTTTCATATTGATTATAAAGATATGTTATATGGGAAACTTGTGGAGAATTCAGGCTTTTCCAAAAAAAATTCATATTGATAAATCCCTCTTTTGATTTTTTATTTTTTATTCTTATATTTAGAATATGGGAAAGGATTTGGTACATTCTACCAACATATATAAATTTTTTTATTGACCCACTAGTCCATTGACTTCTTTGCATAAGTTATTCTTTACTTGCATCTTGTTTTTATTCTAAACTAATTAAACACTGTTTATTGGAAATAGCTTGCTTAATAGGAACCAAATATGGCAAATTTTAGTCTTCCATGATATCTAAAGCTAATCCATAACTCAACACACCATTGATTAAGTTCTTCAACCCAATCATTGAAATTTTCACATTCTATAGCCCAACTATTCCGGACGCCTAAATTTCTAATTTATTCTTCTCGGTGATGTTATCTATATTTTCTTTTATTTTCCACATTATAACTTTAACAAAATATTCTTGTGTCTCTTTTTTATCATTCATTTACAATTCGGCTTTATCAATGGATTTGAGTAGTTCATGGTAAAAAAAAATATTTTTCTCATCTTATTAAATATTTTTTATATTTTTTCTTGAATAATTCTTAGATGGAGATTGGTTTCAAGGGATTCTTTCTTAAAAAACACTACATCCTTTTATTCAATCGAAGTTGTTGAAATTGTTCTTGTGAGGCATTGATGTGTTGTTGGAAATTATTGATCAATCTTCTTTCTAATTCTACAAGCTAAGTATTATATTCATACAATTTAGAAATTAATTTATTAAAAAATCAAACATTTGCATTAGTAAATGTCATTTAAGGCTGATGCAGTCTTTTAGGACACTTTGTCTATCATTTTTTTCTGTTGTATTCCAAAATAAGTACTATTGAGAGGACTCATCTTCCAACACACTTGATTTCCTTTTCCTTGTTATAATTCTCAAAAAATATTTTATTTATTGAAGAAATATTCACTTCAAGGAAAGACAACTTCTTCAATCCAATTGATCCAAGCTTAACATAGAAGGACTAATAATACCACTTCTAGTGGCAAGAGGGGAAATAGTTTTAGTGATCTCAATACTTGTGATATATGTTAGAGTCTTATCATTGATGATTATCTCTTTTGTCTGAGTAGATGTAGGTTGTGGAGTATTTTCTTGACCAAAAAGAATTTGATCCACTCCCTTATATGACTCCTCTTTTCCATCATTATCCTATAAGTCTACAATTTACCCAATTCCTTGCTATATATCTCTAATCTAATGAATGTTTGTTTCCATAATATGCTCAATGTCCTATTTTATAGACTAGATATTTTCACTTTCTTGTCCATTTGTGGTAGGCATAGAACTACTCTATTAATGGATTGGCAGTGCCGACTCCTGGTGCAAACTTATATTATGTTAACTCAAATCTTGAGTAGATTATCATGTATTTTGATCTTTTGCAGATTGAACATCTATTTCTATTTCTAATAGATTGTCCAAGTATCTATCTATTAGTCTGCACCTTTCTTTTAGAAATGATTTAGCTCTTTTTTTCTTGAAATCGAGAATTTAAGCTCTTTCCTCTAAATTCTAAATACCATATATCTTGGCCAACATTTTATCATAATCTTTAGTTCACAAAATAAAATGGAGACTCTTCATGGACATTACTTATGCACATTGTTGATTTGAAATGTACCTTAACAATGTCATATGGATCATGTCTATAAAGATTTATGTTATATAGCCATATACCCTTCATAATTTTAGCTTCTAGTTTAACGTGCTTTTGATCCAATGAGGAATAAGTACATATCTTAATGGGAAAAGTAAGCTATATCCTCTTTGAGTTTTGACTTATCTCTTTAGTCATACCTATAAAGTCGTCTAATAAGCAATCACCCTTAATGCTAACCTCTATGGTATGTATTTTGGTAGTAAGTGAGGACCTGCACCACATCCAAATATCATGAAGTAGGAGAAGAACTCATCAATATACCAATCAACCACATTCTTCAAGGCATATTTTATTTCTTATGAGATGCTCGGAGTAGGCTTGTTGAATAATACATCATACATTGTAGCCATGAAGTGGTCACATATGTCATAGAAGTGGTTTTTGCATTTATTGTTTCATAGTATTGAATAATAGATATGGATAGGTTGATTTGTAGGTGACCAACTCCATTTCAATAGAGGAAAAGGAGTTGTGGCACATACAAAATAACCGAGATAAGATGACATGAAGAAGCCAACTTCAATTCACGTGGAAGCTTCCATTGATTTATTGATTGCATGGAGCATATTGGAAGACCATATTTGTGCCCAGTTAAAAATATTTCTCTTTTTAACCACTTGGTGTAATAGGAAAACCAAATATATTTTGAAGTATTAAGGACTTTGTTCACCATAAAACCTACATAGCATGGTTATAGCCATGATATGCTATCTTTTAAAAATCTGAATTGGGAATAGTCCGTTGAGTTTAATTTTGAAATAACTTGAATCATAATGCCATTCCTTGATTAGTTACGCCATTTCCCTCTTCATGGATTTCAACATTTTTTCCTTAAACTTCTTCAACAATTGCCTATCAAGGCAGACTTCTAGGGAATCTAATTTATACATGCTTTCGATGTCATCCAGTCTAAAATATCTAATTACCCTTTTGGTATGATTCATAATAGTACAAGTTATAATATCAATATGAATAACGATCCAACATACCATGTCATAATATGGAAGGATAGTTGGCCTTGCAGCTACTTTGTGTAAGCTTGATTTTCTCATATCTTTAAAATCTTCCTCATATGACTCATACTCTTCCTCAAGATTCCTACCTTCCAAGTATTCATAAATCTCTTCCTAATATGGATATTTATTTAATCTTTTTTTGAAAGTGGTTTTTGAATAAATTTTTGAAATTAGATTATATTCCTCACTATTTTTTTTGTGTCTAAGGTCTTTAGTCCTCGGCTACTTCCCCTTCTACTTGTTTTCAAGGGCCTTAAATTGTTTCTCCTTTCCTCTTCTAATAATTGCTCATGTTGCAAGTATAATTTAAATGAAAATTATAAAAAACGTTTATCATGTTTCAAATAACTTTCGTTTATAGTGAAGAGACAAGAAGAGAGGATTCTTACTAGAGATCAATGTAACTAGAAAATTTCTTTTAGAAATGGACTTTAAAGTGTTCAAGAAATTCACAGTATTCAATTGTACCTTGGAATGAAAATAACTAACTAAAAGGTAGAAAAATAACATTTGTTTGTAGAAATGATTTATTTCCAATGCCTAAAATATTTTGAATTGATAACTACATGTTTCATTTATTTCTCATATGGCACACTGATGTAAAAATTCAAATAGTTGCAATGGCCACCACTAAATTTGACATCGAAGATTAAATCTACATTTAACATTTTTAGTGCATGTACCAGGTTGAGATGTAACTAGAATCCATATGTATCTGGAGTAAACCAAGTGTAATTTTTTATATTGGTATGGATCATGTTATCCCCCACAATGTCCCAAGTTGAGAGGAATCGATGGAGGTAACCAAAAACCAAGCTTTCAATTTGGTAGCTAGCCCTACCAAACCAGAGAGGGCTCTCTGTATGAGATCACAGCCAAAGAATTGATTGGAATATAAAAGCATTTTAGGTTAGATATGCTAGGCTCAAAAAGGTTTAAAAATTTAGGGTTTTGATGTTGAATAAGGGATGAAAACTAGGTAAATAGGTCAAAAGATCAAAGGGTAACAACAACAAGAATTTCACCTACCTTATCTCAAGAGATCTTGTCACCTCCTTTCATCAGAAAATCATTTGAACATGCAGGTTTTCTTACCTTTTGCCAGAGAACTAAGCAATTGAAGTTTCATGATCAACTGACCAGTGCTTTTTCCACCAAATTAAGAATGGATAAAATGACTATAGCAGGAGTTGAGTTCATTGTTTCAAGGAAAATCATCTCCACAGCCATAGGGATTCCAAACACTGGAGAAATTTAGTTCAAGAAAAGAGACATTGACCTTCAAAATTACAAGATGTACCTAAAATCACCATATAAGACAGCTCCAAAACATGTTTTTTCATTCATACATTTGCTGGATAGATATGCTCCTCTCATGAAATTTACCATGAAGTATTTTACATGTGAGGACAGGAATTCAAGGTTGTATCAGTACCACGTGAGGCTTTAGATGAATTTCACCGAAGTTCAACAACTCAACTTGTCTTACTTTCTGTACAAAATCCTAACAAAAATGACAAAGAATGTACAAAAGATGGGAGAAAATCATCATACTAGTCTATGTCATCATGGCTAGGTGAAAAATTTAGTTTGTCATCAACTATCAGAGGTAAATTTGTCTTGGGATGGCTTTTCAAATTCAACTTTCCCTCCATCTTCTCCAGCTATATCCAGTGATGAATCAACACCTCTAAACTCACCAATACAACAAGAGGTTGCTTCTTCAAGTAGACCTATCAAGAGGGATTATATGGTAGAAGTGACTAAGACTTACTCCAAAGGTGAAAGGTGTGTGTTTGTTCCAATTATTGTTGAAAGGGCCAAGCCTACAATAGGTGAACATAGAGCATCCCCATAGCATGAGGAATTCACTCATCTAGGTACCAATGTGGCAGATGTGGAGAAAGGCCATGAAGACAGAGTTACAAAGCAAATCATAAGGGATAAAGAGGCTGAGATCAAAAGTTTGGAAGACAGGTTGACAGAGGCAAATGCTTTAATAACATGATTACAACAAGAAAACATGCAACTAAAAGTAAATCAAATGATCCAAAACAAACATATATGATGATCTGCCCTCCTCTATGTCTTTTTTGTTTAAAGGTTTCAAATTCCATGATAACACCTAGCTCTATAGGAGAGAAACTAGGGTTTTACTTGTAGGAAAACAAGGGATTTTGATAGTTGTGAGAAAAATTAGGGAAATGAAAGGGACGAGGAACTGGAAAAATTCTGGGAAATTTTGGGGGGATAGTGAGGGATGTTAGAGAGCTAAGGAAGGTGGAATTTTCAAATTTGGGTGAGGGGAAGGATTTCAAAGAATAGAAACACAATCCAAGGTTAGGAAAGTGTGCTCTCACTAGGGTTTATGTGAAAAAGATGGAATTTGAGGATGGGCTTGATAGAGGGAATTTGGGAATGTGTGATTAGGATAGGAGAAGGTGTATGAACATCAGGATACAAGATTTAATAACAATTTAATTATGGAAATAATGAAAACTTGAAAACTATTTTCAAAACCCTAGGAGAGGGAAATAAAGCATATCAACACAATTAAGAGAATTAAGAGAATACTTGAGCTTAATGAGAGGCCACCAACCTGTATTTACTACAACACATCTTGAATGTGATGAGATAAATCACTGCAAAGAATTTTGCAGCCTTTGGGTGAAAAACGAAGCAGTGCCATCACTTGCATAGCACAACCTGAGAATTTGCGCAACACAGAAAGGAAACTTGACGTTGGCATGAAAAAATTGATCTCTATCTGGAAAATTCAACTTGATTGGTTGGAGTGATGTCTTGGAAAATGGAATGAAAAAATGGAGAGTGAGTGGGACTCTTTTATAGATTATGAAAATCAAAATTTTCACTTACAAGTGGTAGTGGACCAACCATGACTTTTCATAACTTGACTTTGATAATGCAACTTTATGACTTATGAAAGTATTTCATTAAAAATGAAATAAAAACATGATTTACAACTTTAATTGCCAACTTAAATTTTACTACTCCTTTATAAAATGGATTTAAATGATGAAATGACTAGTTTTCATAAATTAACCTTATGACCTAGTGATGAACTAGCATGGGCTTATGAGATGAATTGTGACCATAATGAATATCAGACTCTTCTAACAATAATTTGACTTGACCAAGATGGTATTAAATGGCCATGGAACTGAAAGGAGTAGTAAAGGCTGACCTTCCTAATCGATGACCAATGTTTTATTGAAAATCTATTTGAAACTATAAAAAATTGACATGAAACCCTAATAAAAAACTTTGTAAGAGAACATTTGATCACCGGTGACTTACATGACTGACAGGAACTAACAGATCCAAATGTGATGTGTGGGGAAATGTGTCCAACATTCATAAATCTGGAGGGTCCCATGAAATAATATTTTAATAAGACTAGATGTAAATTAAAGCAAACATTGAAAAGGTCTCTAGGATCTTGGATGTTATTATATAAATAATTTCTCAAGTGATCTCGATCTAGATATATTTTGGAAATTGGTATGGGAAAATATATCAGTATTTGAGCATCGGGGATACTATAAGAAGTGTGATTTCCATGAGTCCTAGATCTAGATATATTATGAATGAGTTATTGTAAAAAGGTATCCAAGGCTTGGACATATAGAAGGTTCATAATAGGCACACATTTCTTTTCTTTGGATCCAAATATGTTTTAATTAATGCGCAAAGAATATATTTAGTTATTTAATGCAGTGCCAAAAGACATTTGGGTATCTTGTGTACGAATGTTAACAATTACAAAAAAATTATCAATTTACTCAGAAATGGATGTAACATCAATTAGCTAGGGTAAAAGGTATCCCATATCCAAGCAACCAAGATAGTTACATTATGTGCACATACCTTTATTCTGGATCTCGATAGTTTTGTCACTTCATGAAAAAATAATTATTTTTATTAATCTAAAAGTTTGATTATTCACCTAGCCATGTGTTAGCCTCTCACGAGGATTTAATAAATTATTTAATTAAATTCTTATTTATAAATAATATTTTCCCTCACCTTAATATGACTCCCTATTTCTTCTCCTAGTTGTCTCTTGATCCCCCTTCTATACTCCTTAGTTTGTGTTTGTTATTGAAATCAATAGGTAGGGCTCATATTTGGTTCCCCAACTACACCCTAGTTTATCTCAAATTGATTCTTAGATGGAGATCCTTATGTCGGCTCTTGCCACATGGAGATTATCTCATGATGTAAATTTAACTTGTTTAAATTATTATTCTTTATTTTCATTCACCTCCATCTTTTCTAAATGAGGTTAAACTATACTAGGGTTAATGCATGATTAATGTTTCTAATTAACTCTATGTCCCTTTCCCTTTTTTGCTTATAAAAACACTTACATATCTTGGAGTTACTTTGTATTCACATTGTCTACCCAAGGTTTTCTAAACTTGGAAAGGGTAGAGTTACTCAATTTGTCCAATGTTTTATTTCTTCTTATTCTCCCTTTATCTCAAGTTTTAATATTGATTTAGTTAACTTGATTCTAAAACCTCACTTACTACATTATGTGAATTAGTATGATTATCAGATCTTAATTATATTTCGGTAGATTATTCTTGATGTTGAGGGTGCCAAGTCAGTCATGCCCTTTCAATTTACCTTGAAGTTCCAAGGGTGTCGTGCTGCTTTCCCTTCAGGCATCCAGTGACTACAAGGGGAAAAATTAAGTGTGATGACGAAGAACACTATCCTCTCTTATATCGCCCTCTATAGTGAGATTAATGGTGTTGACGATCAAGGAATCTGCTTTGATACATGCCCCCCAGTAAAATCCTTGTGAGCAACCCAATCTGGGGTTCGTCCCCATGGCATCATGATATTAAAGTATCCCAACGACTTTCATCCCAAGTCACAGTGGATTCCTAGTGGGTGGAATCAGGGACGATGTCCCACCCCTCTCATGAAGTTCCATTTATCTGTACAATCCCATCATCCATGTGTGAGTCATTCTTCCAAGCAACTAACCTGTGCCCGCAGCCACTAATATATCATTAGGATTCACAGTATAATTTTAAATTTAAATTTATTTTTTTTTTAAACAATAGTATGCAATTCAATTCAAACTATAGGTTGTTGACTCATCACATGCAAGTGCATCTCGGTGGTCTACTGCCACACTCAATAATCATTAGTAATATGTTTTCATAATATTAGCCAACGATATAATTGCATATGCTAAGTCATCAACATGACATACTCATCAACATATTCATTAATTGTGAGAAAGAACTAATGTAAAAAGATAACATAATAAATCCATCACATGACTAGACATAGTCATAAAACACACCCATCACAACTATTATCATCATTACATCAAACTAGAAAATAGTTATTATCACATCCACTAATAGTAAAATTCAAATATCTAGATCCTTGATCTAAGGTCCTCAAAGAATAATGTATACTCCCTAAGGTTATATGAAGGCTAATGCCATATCATGGTCACTTAACCAGAGCAGGACACAATGTACACCCGCTCTTAATAATGGAATTCGTCCTGAAGTCCTCATATTAGGAAAGGAAAATTGTACCACATCTCCTCGGCGTCCTCCCACGTGGCTAAATTGGGACTATAATTGTCCCACTGGACCTTAACTTGGTCCACCAATTTTCATCTAATATGCAAAGTTCGTTGGTCCAGTATGTGAACTGGTTTTTCCATCATTGTGCCCTCGTTCGAGACCTACAAATGGCCCAAGTCAATAACATGTGAAAGATCTAAAATATAACGATGTAATACAAACACATGGAACACATCATGCATACATGCTAGTGGTGTAGGTAAAACAAGCCTATATGCCACTGACCCTTTCCTTTCTATGATTTTAAAAGGTCCCATAAACCATGGTGATAGTTTTTCTCCCTTCCCAAAACTTATGGAGCTCTTTTGGGATCTTACTCTAAATAACACCCTATCTCCTACTTCATAACTTCGATCCATATGATGAGCATCAACATAGCTCTTATATCAATCTTGTGCTTCTTTAAGACTCCTCTTAATCATGGGCATTTGTTCTTCCATCTCTTGTACTACTTTTGGTCCTATTAATATGTAATCCTCTAGCCAATCCCAACAAAGAGGCGTTTTGGAAGGCCTCCCATACAAGAACTCAAATGGTGTCATCTTGATGGAACTCTCATAACTGTTATTGTAAGAAAATTAAACCAGTGGTAAAAACTCTTCCCATCTTTTTTGTTGATCCATTACATACATTCGTAGCATGTACTCAAGGATTTTATTAGTCCTTTATGTTTGACCATCTGTCTCAAGGTGATAAATAGTGTTGAAGTTCAACTGGGTTCCCAAGGCTTCTTGGAAACTGGCCCAAAACCTTCCTGAAAACACTGCTCCCCTATTGGATATGATCATTCCTTGGCACTCCATGTAATCTCACAATCTCATCAATAATAACTCTCGCTATCTCAGTTGCCTTGGGCTTAACTAGTATAGAAAGGGTGATCTTGGTCAGCATGCTAATCACTACAAATATGGCATCATGTCTTCTTGTGGTCATTGGTAGTCCCATGATGAAATCCATTGATATAACTTCCCATTTAGACTCTGCTATATCATCGGGTTACAATAACCCTATGAGATGTTTGTGCTAAACTTTTACTCGCTGACACTATAAACGTCTTGTTAGAAATTTACAATGCCATTATTCATCCCCTTCCAAAAGAAGAGTGGTTTCAAGTATGCACTCATCTTCTTGACACTGGGGTGTGCCATGTATACTGCTCAATGTGTTTTTCTCAATATTAGATGGTGTATATATTTATTTGATGGCACATATATTCTCTCATGGAATCACAATAGTCCAACACCATCTAGGGAGTAGCCTTCATATTTTCGGATCATCATTCCATCCTCCCTTAAACTCTTACTAAATTCCTAATACCGGGTGTCCTCAACTTGTAAATTGAACAACTTCCCCCTCATGTTTGTATTTAAGGGAATCACCGAAAATATTCGAGGTCTCCTTCTTATAACACTTGCCACCCTATTTATTTTTCCTTTTATGTAAGTAATATCAAATTCATATTCACTTATTAATTCTAACCACCTTCTCTGTCTGGCATTTAAATGGTATTGGGTGAATATATATTGTAGCCCATAATGATCAGTCTTTAGTTCAAACTTCCTTCCTAGAAGGTATTTCCTCCAAATATTTAGGGTGTAAACTATAGTTGTCATTTATAGATAATGTGTTGCATAGTTCTCCTCGTGGGTTCTAAGTTTTCTTGATGTATAAGTTATTACTCTTCCTTCTTGCATTAATACGTAGCCCAATCCTTCCTTGGAGGCATCAGTGAAAACCAAAAATCCTTGCTCCATATATGGTACCTTCAGGATTGGCATTGTTGTGAGTAATACTTTTAACCTTTGGAACGCCTCTTCACATTTTTCAGTTCAAATGAACTTCTTTTTCTTTCTTTGGAGTTCAGTAATCGGGTTTGCTATCTTTGAAAACCCTTCAACAAATCTGCGATAATACCTAACCATGACCATGATGTATTTCATGAACATTGGTTGGTGTTTCTCATTTGATGATTTCCTCGATCTTCACCGTATCTACTGCAATGCCCTCCCCATAGATAATGTGCCCAAGATAGTGGATCTTGGATTGGTAAAAGGAACACTTTAAAAACTTCCCATATAGTTTATTCTCTCTAAGACATTGTAAAACTAGCCTCAAGTGTTTGTCATGCTCCTATGGGGTCTTTGAGTAGATCAAAATATTATCGATAAATACTTATACAAACTTGTCTAGGTATTCCCGGAATATTTTTTTCATCAAACTCATGAAAACACTTGGGGCATATGGATTAATATGTCCAAAATTTCTAAAGGTTTCAACAATACTAACATAACTAAAGTATCCACTATTGTACTATAATACCAAAAACTACAGGCTGACAATCATACTCAAGAATTTGAGGAGGTGAGAGTAGTCGGTTTCTTGACATTGGAATCAAATGGAACATGAGGAGCAGGCTCACACTATAAGTGAAGCTCAATGTATGATAATATTGTGCCTATTCTCTCTAAGCGTACTCTTTGGTTGTGTTGGACACACTTTACATCTTCTAAACTAGCAAAGATATTATATCTTTTTGCCTGCTTATACTTCAAAACCTTCCTCATATGCCCATATAGAGGCAGAGCACTAAGACATCATTTCGTTTTACCCCGGGTATGCCCAAGGTTAGGAGGCCAGGTAGAAACATCTTCTAGGATCTTGGAGTTTGAGGAAGCTAATCTGTCACGAGCAACAACTAGTTCCAAATGGTGAATTACAATGTGTTTCAGGGGAGACTATTGCATGATAGGTATGGAGGCTTCCTAGGCTTGTTGTTTGACACAATTATGGCCTTGGGGACCATGGCCTCCCCCACCTTGCTTGCTTATCATACGATGACATTGCATGTTAGGTAAGTAAATATTGCACTAGTGGTATGTACCTAGAATATTCAAACCCAACCAACTATACCATGAAACCCTGTACAAGTTAACATTATGCATATCATTAGTTTGACTTTTGAATTATGTAAGAGCGCAAGAATTTACACCAAGGAATCAACAAAAGATTTTGCATCAATAAAGTTTGAGTAATAAAGATTAACATTATAGTTTTGTGATATAATATGGTTCTTAAGTAAAGGTTTACTATGGTTTTACAACATAATATTTGTACTATGGCATGTATCTCCAATTAGAGTCAAAATAATCACACCACCTCTTTTAAAATTCCACCATTGGCTTATTAAGACCTTAACGTAAGGGCCTATGGTCTTAACAAGACCTTAACCTTTAGATGTCAAAGGGAAGTAATGTGTGGTGAACCAATGTTCTTTTACTCATCCATTATTAAAAGAATGTAAATCATTTTTTGACCAACTTACCCATAATTTATTATTATTATTATATTCTTTAATTTATTCATTTATAAGGGACCTAAGAAGATGTCAAGCTTCTTGGTCACAGAGTTGGCATCTTCCTAATTATGGAATCAATAATTCTCCCATGTAAAGTTTGGGTAACGGCTAGCATAAATTTTGGTGGTTACTAACCACAGTAAGTTTTGAGTATTGACATCTTGACCCCTACCTAACTTTATGCAAAGAATTGCATATATTTTGGTGGGATACTAACATTATTACTCCTACACAAATTTAAGCAAATAATTGCATAAATTATTGTGTAGTAACTATTTGTAAGTAAGTTTGCATACTTTCACCACCAACTATTTGATTTATATGGCCATGTCAGTTTAACATTATGTAAATCAATACTCACTTAAAATATAATATAAACTAATCAATTTTTTATATGATTAAATAATTAATTTAAACCATTAATTATCAAAATTTTACAATTAAATTAATAACTAACTAAATTAATTATCAATATAATCTCACAACAACAACAACGAAATAAATAAATAAATAATTCAAATCAAATTAAAATATCCCAAAAAAATGACTTTCACTTATAACAAACCACAACAAAACTAAATTTTTTAAAAATCAAAATGATATTTACTTTTCATTTTAATTTAAATTTAAATTTAAACTATAAACTTATGTAGTATTAAAAATTATAAAAAAATTCTATACTAACCATTAATATAAACTTATCATAATTGTGTCTAGAAATATACTTCATTTGTATAAATCTAAAAATTTTATTAAATATGAAATGAAAGAATAGTAAAAAATAATAGAAATCTACTGAAAAAGCTGTTTCAAAAGAATTGTTTCCGTCCAAATTTTTATTTTAATTAAATGTATCCATTAAAATTAAATAATAATTTTTATATTTAATTTTTTAATTAAATGTAAACAAAATAATAAGAAAATTTATATTTGAATATATATGGAGAGAAATATAAACCTAACAACTTGGTTGGGGCAGAAGACTTTTACGCTCCCTATCCGTAATCGATTTTTATTCTGTGGCGCTGTGCGGCAGTTTATTGATGTGATGGATCTGATGTAACGCTGTTTTGCAGCTTCGTATTCAATTTCGCTTAACAATTCCGGCTGTTGTATCTGCTAACTTCCGCGAAAGCTTATAATGTTTTATTGAGAATGTATATTGGTATATTGTGATTAATGTGATGGATCTGATGTAACGTTGTTTTGCAACTTCGTATCCAATTTCGCTTAACAACTCCGGCTGTTGTATCTTGCTAACTTCGCGGAAATATATATATATATATATATAAATGTTGCTTCTTCAACAAAAATTCACTTCCCCTAAAAAACAACTGTAATCTTGCTTATAATTGGAGTGTGGACGGCTGGACAATGAAGTGTGTGTATCTTAATTTAATTTAGCGGAGAATTTAAACCCCGCAAAAAATATCTACGGAACCAAAGAACCTGTGTCTTTACACATAGTTAGGAGATTATTACCGAATAATTATAGAATTCCCGAGTCTTATGCTCTATTTGATTGGATGAGTCTTATGCTTTATTTGATTTGATGTTAGAGGATTGAAATGTCTCTAACTATTAGATTAAAAATTTTATTATAATTATTTTTATGGTTGAATAAATTTTTTATTATAATTAATTTTTTCAAACTACTCTTATTAAAGTAAACATTTTTTTCACTCTATTCTGGAGAAGCTGAAAAATATTCACCATCGCGGATATTTGTGGTTTGTTTTTTTCTCGAAGTTTGGTATATTTGTGACCAACGTTTTGCTTTTTGAAATTCAAAATTGACTTGAGATATTTGTTGTTGTAGTATGCTGGACATTAATTAGTTATTATTTCCGCAAATACTGATATGAGTTATTTTGACTGAGGTAACATAAAATGTTTCAAAATGGAAATAAAGTTTATCTAGAAAATAGAAATATCGGTATATATGTATTTTATTGTTTTGTAAATGTATCTTTTTTATTTTTCGTAACATTCATGGTTCAATGTTTACAATTATCATGATTTTGCTGTGACCTTTGAGTTTGTTGTGACCCTTTTTATTGACGTGGATATCTTGTTATGCAATTAAAAAGATCAAAATGACCTTTGAGTTTGTTGTGACCTTTTTTATTGATGTGGATTTCTTGTTATGGAATTAAAAAATATCAAACCTCATTTTGGTTACATGCATGCTTTGAAAAATTTTGTATACATATTTAAATTTTGTGTTTTGGTTTCATGACTTGAATGTCTGCTAATCAATATTAACATTTTGAATGTAATATTTTATACATATTTAAATTTTGTATTTTGGTTTCATGACTTGAATATCCTTTATTCAGTCTTCAGTATGAATGGTATACTTTTTTCAATAAATCAAACTCTATCAATATGCCCATGAGCAAAGCAACTTTTGGGTTTGAACGAATCTTTTGGACAAGCCCCACTGAATTTATAACAGCTTATCGCCCTGGGATAAGTGCAAGAGACGCTGGCTTCTTCATGGACTCCATATGATGATGAAGAAGATGATACAATTTCTTCTTCAAATGATTATACATAATAAGTGATGAAAGCATCTTCAAAAGCTTTTTTACGATCATTAAGTTGTTATTTTGATTTTTTAAAGTGATTGTAAAAACCAGGTGTAACAAGTTAATTTTTTGATTATGTGTTTTTTTATGAATTTTTATGAATGCGTTTTTTAATGAGTTTTTATTTTAATTTTTCTTATTTAAATATATTTTGAAATATATAAATCAATTCATTTTTCAAAATTTTCTGAAAAGTTTAAGTTAGTTTAGAATTTACATTTACTATCTTTACAAATTCTATTCAAATTTTAAATTAAAAAAATAAAAATAAAAATCCATGAATCAAACCAATAAGGAAAAAAATAAATCCAATATCTATTAGTTTAATTTTTTAGTTTTCTTTTCTTTTTAATTTTTAAGTGGTAATTTCTAATTTTTTCTTATTTAAATATATTTTGAAATATATAAATCAATT
>APFE030350359.1:79978-100128 GCA_000404065.3 Pinus taeda
ACTTCTTGTTCTCACTCACTGCCATTTGTTGCTACTACTGCTACATGGTGGAAGTGGAATGCCCCATTTAAGATCAAGTGCTTCTCATGGTTGGCTCTACATAATTGTATTCTTACTTGGGACCGGCTGATTGAGAAGGGTTTCATGGCCCCCCACCGATGCCCCATGTGTGGGTTGGATTCAGAGGACTGCACACATCTATTTATAAAATGTTCTTTTGCTGTGGTTGTTTAGACAGAGGTCTCCATACTTATTGGTGTCCTTTTCCCTGTGACTTTGTCTCAATTATGGACTACTTCACCACTTGGTCTCTTCATGCTAAGGCACACCAGACTATCCAAATATATGTGTTATGGGGCATATGGCATTCGCGAAACATGCTTATTTTCGAAGACAAACAACCTCATGTCCAATTGGTGGCTTTGAACATTGTTGAATACTTCTAAGAAGTCGGCGCTTGTTTCCACTTGGATCCTAGAAGGACTATCACACTCGTTGATCTAGACAACATCTTCCCCCTCTGCTATTTTGATGGCCCCCCTCGACGGGGTTTTGCGGCTATGGGGTTTACCTTTCTCTTGATCCCACAACTCATTACCATTGTCATTGGCATGGTGGTGACGGTGACAACTGCAGAGCGGAACTGATTGCTGTATGGGGTGCATTGCAAGTTTCCTCATGGTTGGAAATAGACAACCTCCTAATCATGGGTGACTCACTCATAGTGATCAATTGGATTCAGGGGAAAAACTAGTTGGAGGTTCCCTCGTTGTGGAACTGGATGCAGCAAACTCGTGATCCCGTGATCTCCTGGAAACCTTCTCCGTTGTCTCCTTTCAGCGCGAATACCGAGAACAAAACACTTTGGTCGATGTACTTTCCAAACGAGGTCTTCCTCTTCCCCGGCTTCATGGTCTATGAGCTGGAGGTTGAAGGCTGGGAGTGATCACTTGACTACTTTGTGATCTAATTTTGAGGTATCTTCTTGAATGTTTTCTGATTTATTTCTTGTCCCACAGAAGTCTTATTTCTGCGGACTGTTCCCCTTGATGGGACCAACTTTTAACATTGTCTGGTTTCTAAACCATATTACATTTTCTGTTGTTGTGTATCGTGGACTGATCTTGTTTTGAGTTTTTCTGATATTAACAGGGTATGTACTCTGCACGTCACTGGCCACACCCAAATTTTGGTATACACCTGATATCACTACAGGGATAAAGCACCTTGCCATTGTAAAACTTTCACACTTTAATGAATGAAAGTTTCAATTTTTTTCATTGTAAAATATAATGTGGTTAGCGTCTTCTAATGGTGTCGGCTACATCGAGGTAGATGGATATGAAAGAGTGGTTTGCATTTGTTTCATCAGTCAGAAGCTATTTCGGCATCCACTCAACTCATATCCTTCAGAAGCTATTTCGGCATCAATCATCCATCTGAGGCCCCGTTACAACGACCACTAAACTGCAGCAAGAACTTGTCAATCTCGTTGGCGTGGCTGCTGGGATTTGAGCCCAGATCTTTACAGAACCTAACAACATATGTCCCAACCTGGGTGCACAATCGGTCGTTCCATCCACCCTTTGCCGGATTTCGACGTCGAATGATCTGAGAGAAGAAGTCGGCAAGTTTGGCTGCATGCCTTTTCTGGTCAAGATGATGTTGATTCCAGAAGGAATCAATTCGCTCAATCCTGTGGAATCTGCAAAACTCATTTGCAGAAGTTTTCAAGCGAGTCTGTTCGATTGCACTTTGTATATGAAGGAAGAGAGTGCTAGTTCAACGAAGAAGATCCACGGTTCTAGCTACGAAGCACAATGAAAAGCCTGTGTAAAAAATATGTTGCTCAACAATTTTATAAAATGAATGTGCAGTCGAATATTCCCTACGATGAATGAAGAGGGACTTTTCGTAGCAGATGTGAGCACTATTATGCAACGTTTTTTTCCTGTTGATAACATATACAGGTGGATTGTGTAGTGTGATGTGAGTTAAGTGTGTATTAGTGTTATATTTGTTGTTTTGTAAAAAATGTAGAATCAATTAATGAACATGAAAAAAAAATTAATTAAATTAGTGGCTTTCTGAAAAAAAATTTGCCCGAGAGAACGTATCGCTAATATGATTGTGTAAATATGTTATACATTGATGGGTTTTGTTATGATTCCGGTTTCAAGAGCATCACTTACAAGTTATGTTATACTTACAAGTTATGTTATGAGATCAATTGTATAATTGACCGTTGGATACAGTGAGTGTCAAGATTGTTTCATAACAAGAGAACTTATCGCTAATTTGATTGTGTAAATATGTTATAAGTTGATAGGTCTTGTTATGATACAAGTTTCAAGAGCATCAGTGACAAGTTATGTTATGAGATCAGTTGCATAATTGACAGTTGGATACAGTAAGTATTGAGATTGTCCTTCGAGAGATCGAGAAATATCAATTATACAAAGTTATTGTGTAAATATGTTACAGGGTGATTGGACTTGTTATGATTGAGTTTCAAGAGCACCGGTTTACAAAGTTATTGTGTAAATATGTTATAGGGTGATTGGACTTGTTATGATTCGAGTTTCAAGAGCACCGGTTACAAGTTATGTTATGAGATCAATTGCATAATTGACTGATGGATACACTCAAGTATCGAGATTCTCCTTCCAGAGATCGAGAAACATCAATTATACAAAGTTCATTAAAGATGGTTAGAGGTGGTTATGTTTTAAATGAGTTTAATGGGAAGCTCGAAGATTGTGGTGGTGAAAATAGCATTGTTCGGTAGACTTTAGAGTCCGGATAAGTGTCAAGGAAGACCAACCAAACAGATGCAACTATATGTAATTTATGTTTCTTGTAATAATCTTTGTAATGATGTAAATGTAAGTATTAAAGGGGGACTTGGAAATAATGTTTACATTAGTATATAGGTAGGATTGGGTTGTTGGTTGTTGGAGTTTTGTTGAGAGATTTTCTCAACAATATTCTCCTTGTTTGGAATTTGTTGGATCTCATAAACACTATTTATGTGGCATGTATATGGGTGTTGTAATTGAATAAATAAATTGTTTTGAGTGAATCTATTGTCTATGTTTGCTCTACCAATTTTTTAGTATGAGTTATGATTTGATTAGGTAATTTACCAAATCAAAGATATCACTTTGGGTTTTTCTTGTCACTGTAATGACGAGATATTAATTGTTTTCCATTATCCAATGCTAATGCTAGTTGTTGTTTTTGTGTATTAGTTTATTTTTGTTTTATTAAATTTTTTAAAAGTGGGAGAAAATAATGTGGTCATAATTGTAAGATTTTAAATATTTAAATATTTTTATTATTAAAAGGATTTATTTAAATAAAATAATTTATTAATGATATGCAGAATTATATTTTTATTTTTGCAAATATTTTTTTTTACTTTGAATTATTAACTTGTATTTTTATATCTCATTACAATCATATTTTAAAACTGAAAAATTATTTTAAGTAATAATTAATATCAAGTATCCCTTTAGTTATAGCGTAAAAACGGAAAAAATATATAATAAAATTATGTGATATCTCTAAAATATTTAACATTTAATTTCATATATAAAATTTGGATACATCTATGATCTTACTTCATGACTAAAAGATTATTTTAAATAACTAATCTCGATTCATTTTAACTTCAGATGTATTAAAGAGTTTAGAAGGATTAGATATTTCAAAGAAATTAAATCTCTCAAAGTGCAAATGTGCAAATGGGCCTAGAAGGATCAAATCTTTGAAAGTATAAACTTACAAATCAAATCTCTCAAAATGCAAATGTGCAAATGGACCTAGAAGGATCAAATCTTTGAAAGTATAAACTTACAAATCAAATCTCTCAAAGTGTGAATCTACAAATATTGAGGAAAAATTTACACCTCAAAAAATCTGATCCCTCTAAGCAATTAAAAAATCCGTAAATCAAGATGGATCTAAATTATATACTATATATATATATATATATTTGATATATTGAAATTTGGATCTAAAATTTTGATTACAATTTAATTTCATAAAAACTATCACTTTTAAAAATAATAAAATATTAAAAAAATATATTTATAAATTAAAAACTTGTGAAATAATTTTAATTTTTTAATTGATTTAAAATATTAATATAATAAATTATTTTATGTTTCAAGAGAAAATGTTGAACGCTAGTAGCAAAGTTATCAAGAACCTACCTATTAATAAGTTAGGTGGATAGCCATTTATGCCATAAGTATGGATGTGAGTTTGAACAACAATTTGCAGTCTTACCGCAAATTTAATTTAGCATATGCATCATGTGCATCGCAATAACATCTATTTTCTAAAGGGAGATCGTTTTTGCATAAATCGCCAAATTTTTAAGCTTCTGGCCTTTAAATCTTCTGATGAATTTAAGAAATTATAAGGGTTATATATATAATTTCTTAAAGAAATTATAAGGGATATATATATATATATATATATATAAAATTTCTTAAATTCATCAGAATATGAATATATATATGAAAAATCAAGGAATTGCTTATAAAATTATGTGCTTCAAATAAGGAATTTAGAACTTGCATCTAAGTTTAATATATATAGAGATTAATTAAAAAAATCAAAATATCAAAAATATATGTAAAATGTAGACTTTTGACTTATTAAATTAAATGGCAGGAACAATTTTCCCTGTCAACAAACAAAATGTAGACTTTCGACTTATTAAATTAAATGGCAGGAACAATTTTTCCTATCAACAAACAAAATGTAGACTTTCGACTTATTAGACTAAATGGCAGGAACAATTTTTCCTATCAACAATTTCGTGCCCTATTGATTGGGAATTTAAAATCAATCCTCTTTATCATAGAACATAGCACGAATTTGCTCCCTAGCGTTTTGTTATTCTTTAATTGCCCCAAAAATACTATGGGGATCAACACTAATTTAGATAAAATGCTTTCATAAAGGAGTTTTGGTGATATATTATCTCACAAATATGATTCAAATTATCTATATATATATATATATATATATATATATATATATATATATATATAAGAAGAGTAAAGCTTTATGATGTGATAAAAATATATATATATATATATATATATATATATATATATGTATAAAAGAAGAGTAAAGCTTTATGATGTGATAAAAAATATATTTCTAGTGGTGGAATGTGTAAACTTTGAATAGCAATGAATTTTGTTCACTCTAACCAAATCTTGCAATTGAAGAGTCAAACCTAGCTCAGTTGTTTATATATCGGTGCTCTAGTGAGTAGGACTCACACATACTTAGGTTCACTTCATGAAGTTCTCGAAAGTACATATGTATTGAAATTTTGTAGTTAACCATTTAATTGATATCGAAATGACAAGAAATGGAAAGAGAAGAAGATTATGATATAGATAATAGTTGCATGTGTGCCTCTAAGGACTTGGGCGATATTTTTTCTGGAATAGTTTAATCTATTTTTGATAGTGATGAGCAAGATAACTTTCAAGGCACCACTAATGAGGAAGACTGTGTTGGATTAGTTTTGGATGAAAATTTGTCTAGTGTTGATAACATTGCAGGGCTTGATGCATACAACGATGTCTCCAAGGACCCATTACATAACAATTTTGCAACTAAAGTCTAGAAAAATTGAAGACTAAGATCATGGGACTTCAGTTGAGAGGTATTCATTGGTAGAGGACTAAGAGGATGATGAAGATCATGATTTTTTTTAATTGATTTTGGATATCAATTTCCTTGATCACACATATAGTATCCAACTAGTAGAATTTCCATGTTTGAGGTTTACTTATTATATCACTGCAAGGACTTCGAATTATAGACATAATCAAGTGGTGTGCCTAGGTCCAGTGTGTGAACCAGGCTCTGATACCAAGGGTAGGGATCTTCCTTAGGACAATTTTTTTACAAACGAAACTGAACATAATAGCAACTAATTATTAGATGCAAGAAACCATGCTCATATTTATTAACCAGTAAGTATTGCAATTTAAGTTACCATATGGAAAATAATAAGCAAATAACAATCTTCATTTTAAAACTAATCATTTATTAGAAACATCCATTTATGAGAGTTACATAGTAATTTAAGACACATCAACATGAGAAGCACATAATAATTTAAGGGCATAGAAATCAATAGTTCATAACTCTACAATTCAAATGTCATGTCCTTCACATTTACAATTTGGTAATTATATACAACAATAAGCATGTAATAGAACTTTATGAAAACACAAGGTACCGGTCACCAAAGGGATGGAGATCCAATATCAGCTTGTTGCTTCTTGTGCTTCCTTGTTGTTGTGTGTGTTCACATGTGAAGGATGATGTGTCCCGAACGAATGCCATTAACTCGCTGGTTGACCTCCCAGCCCACTCCTTGGGTACTCTTCTTCCCCAGAAACGCGGAAGATGCAATGGGCCTATAAAGTAGAGGAAGAATACTAGCTTATGGAGGAAAGCACTCCTAGCTTTAGAGTTCTCTCTAATAGCCTCCACCACACCTAACTAACTACATAATTTGTAGCCATTCACAATATCATTATATAATGCATCCAACAGTAAGGAAAAAAGTGATCCCTCTCCCATGGCTTGCTCCTTCTTTTACAAGAGGCTTCATAGGTGACACATGTCACTTCATGCAAAAATCATTATTTTTATTAATCTAAAAGTTTGATTATTTTTCCATCCATGTGTCCACCCTTCACCAAAGTTCTTTGATCCGGATTGGATCATTATATTTTTTGTCATCCATCTCGATGAATTTGGAGTGGAAAATGTGGAGGAATCAACTTATGGGACTGTTTTTAACAGTAGGACCCAGTTTGGTGAAACGAGGTTTGAAACCTTCCAAGAGCGTTTTGAGGCATCAAATGGTGTTTTTTGGGGGTAAAAATTTGTTGCTTTAGAATGACATATTGTTATGATATTCTACACACGTAGACCTTTTCAACAATGTAAGAAGCATGTCAATCGAAGTTTGTATGCAAAAGTGATGCCACTTAGAAGTTGACTTTCCTGTTTTAACACTTACAGTTTGGGAGGATGTCACATCAGCCCCCATTATTTATGAAAAATGGGCTAGCCACAGGTTTTTGATGTAAAAGACTCTAGAAGAGGCTATATTGTAACTCTAGTTAATAGTTGTTGTAGTCAAAATTAACCACTAGTAGGCTATCGAGTTGTGTTATAACCGAGCCACTGGGAGGAAGAGGCATTCCATTCTTTCAAGAGCATTTTGTTCCATAACTAAGAAAAGATAGCTAGGAGAGAGAGGAGGTAGAGCACATAGAGAGGATCTGTGCATTGTAGCAACCCACCAGCCACATGCATTACTTCTCTGTACCTATAGCCATATTTCCAGACAGAGAAAGAGAGTGAAGCGGCCTCACTTCCAGCTAGGTTTTCTCCCAAAAGGGTTTCCTAGAGAGCATACCTTTTATCTTGTGTGTTTGTGTGCTAATTTTATCGTTCTCTACTTTTTTGCATAATTTCCATTTGCATGCATGCACTAATTACAGGAAAAAATCTACAAATCTAGAAATTAAATAAAACTATAATAGTGCAGAATCTCATATTTTTAATATAGTATTATCAGATTTGTCGTGATGAACTATCCAGTGGAATATCCACAACAATTTATGAATCATTTGGTATCATAGCAGGTTTCTTTGCATATTTTTTGGATATTGCAGAGATTTAGATTAGCAGGGTTGAAAATTGTAAAACCTTAATCATGGCCGACGAATTTGTAAATGAACCTCATGATCTTGCAAATGTGAGGTTTTCACGGGTTGAACAACAACTCACGGAGATAAACCGCAATGTAACCCTCCTCATGGAGGACCTAAGCAATAAGCTGGGGATATTTGGTGAAGATGGGGGTTTGAATGCAAAGGAAAAAACAGAAGGGCGATGGGGAGATCGGAAAGACATAGAGAACCGCCCGAAGAAATAACCCATAAAAGATAAACCCAATTCAAGTGATGTGAAGCAATCCCTGTTCAAAATGGAAACAAAAGTCAATATCAAGTCGTACCATGGTGATTTGTGCGGCTGAAATTAGAGAGCCATGGATTGACTTGGTTGGAGATCCACATGGAAACCCTGAGGTTGGAGGGAGAACCTGTAGTGACTAAATGGAAATATTTCAAAACCCTCATTAAGTCACAGTTTTATCCCATTGGGTATGTGGAGGACAATGGATCCAGTGGAATTACTTCAAGAAAAAGTCAGGCCAAAGTGTGCAGGAGTACACCACAAAATTCATAAATATGGCTATAATGTTGGGTATCTCTCCAAAGAACCCAGATGTACTCCTCAAGTATTTGGTGGATTTGTACCACCATCTACATGAGCAAGTGATGTTGTTCAGGCCCAAATTGGTGGACGAGGCTTGTGTATAAGCACAGTACCTGAAGAACATATGTCTGAAAAGAGTGCAATCAAGTGGATGAAAGCAAAAGGAGAAAAATAAGGGGAAGAAGAAGAAAAAGTGGGGAAAAGATAAAAGGATGACAACCACAACACACTAATGCAAATATCCTAGCAACCATTGAAACATTAATGGCCATTGATTCGAGAAACCAAGTTGAAAGCATCTCAGACATGGATCAGAAGATTGCATGTACACCAGTGTAGAAGGAGGTGAATCTGAGTAGCCTTCAGCAACAGGAAGAGCAATAGATGACCAAACTCTTCCATATAAATATACAAGTCAAGAAGACAAATATTGATGCTTTGTTTGACTCAGGATCACAAGTGAATCTCATTGTAGCAGATTTGGTTAAGAAGTTGGGGTTGGAAGTTCGTGATCATCCAAACCCATATCCACTAAGATAGGTAAATAAGGATGCAAAGCTGAAGGTAACAAAACAATGCAAAACTAGATTTTCTATCAGTCTTGATTTTGTTTATTGAGTAGATTTGGATATGGGTCCCCTTGATGTATGTGGAGTCGTGTTTGGGATTCCATACATGTACATGTGTGATGCAATATCTATGAGGAGAGCTAACCAATATCATCTCATCAAGGTTGGAAAATCATTCATCATCAATGCGCACAAAGGCAAGTCGAAAATTTCACTGGTAAGTGCCAACCAAGCGAAGAAATTGATCAGTTTCAACGAGAAGTATGTTTTATTGTTTTTAAGAGAAATTCAGTCTGACGAGAAAATACATCCCTAGAGGGGTGTACTAAGAAACATAAAAAACAATTGGAGTATTTGTTACAGACATATAAGGATGTGTTATGAGATCCTAAAGGGGTACCACCTAAGAGAGAAATAGAGCACGAGATCCAGCTCTTTCCAGACTCCCCATTGCCAGATATTGGGTTGTACAGGAAATCTGTTATAGAAGCAAGTGGGGTGGAGAAAAAGTTGCAATAACTGTTGGAAAAGGGTGTCATTCGATTGATTACGTCACCATGTGGGTCACCCATTGTCATTGTGCCAAAGAAGGATGGGACATGGAGGATGTGTATAGATTACAGGGTGTTGAATAAAATCACATTCAATAAAAAATACCCCCTACCTAGCATAGATGATTTGCTAAGTCAATTGCAATAAGAAAAGTATTTCACCAAGTTGGACTTGAAGTCTAGATATCACCAAGTTCGAGTCAAAGAAGAAGATACATGGAAGACCGCCTTCAAAATCAGGAAAGGTTTGTATGAGTGGTTAGTTATGCCATTTGGCATATGTAATGCACGAGCTACATTTATGATAATAATGAATGATGTATTGCACCCTTTTATAGATTCATTTGTTATTTTCTATTTGGATGATATACTGGTATATAGTTTTTATGAAACCAACTTACAAAATAGAAGAAGAGATAGATCAACGACTTCAAAATTAGCCTCTTCGAGGGGGCGACCTCCTTTACATTACATAAATGAACAATTCTTGAATGATTCAAATGAAAAAACATCCTTTCTATATATAGGAATCTAAGGGGTCACAATATAATCAGAGCCGACATAATAATAATACTGTAAAGGCACAACAATAAAAATAGTGGGCTTCTATGGGGCAAAATAATAACAATATGGGGACAACATGGGGACACCAATAACAATAAGGGTGACAATAACAATAATAATGGGGGAATACACTAGTATTATAGGGACCTGACATGCCCCTCTCCTTCAAAAAAGTGTTGTCCTCAATTCTTGAGTAGTTCTGGATGCTTATGTATAAAATTCTCATCCTCCCATGTGGAATATTCAACAGGTAAGTTCTTCCACTTGATGAGATACTCTGAAATTGATCGATTTTGTAGTTGTCGAGATCTTGTTTTTGTCACTTCTTCAGGTTCCAATGTGATTTTTTCTTCCTCGTCAAGTTCTTGGCAATATTGTTTGAATTGGGATCTTGTCATCTATAACCTTCTTTAAGCATGAAACATGGAAAACTGGGTGCACTTGGGAAGCTGCAAGAAGCTCCAATTTGTATGCCATAGTACCGATCTTTCGCAACACCTTGTATGGACCATAATGCTTTGGTGATAATTTATTATCCTTCTTGGCTTGTTTGAGGGACATTTGTTTGTATTGTTATAGTCATAGAAATACCTAGTCACATACATCAAAACTTCTTTCGCTGTGATGTTGGTATGCTTTAAGAGTTGAAGAACTTGTTGTTGATGCTCGATGTGATATTCCACTGCTTGAACCTTAGAATTTTCTCTTAACGATGATGTGATGGATGATGGATGATATCCATAAAGTGATATAAATGGGGTCTTTTTTGCTGCAGTATGGAAGGAAGTGTTATACCACCATTCAACTAGAGGCAACCACTTGATCCATTGTGTCTGTTTATCAGTTACAAAGAAATGAAGATATCCTTCCAAACATTTGTTCACAATCTCAGTTTCCCCGTCAGATTGAGGATGATAAGATGAGCTATGAGCTAATAGAGTACCTAGACAAAAAAATAATTCCGTCCAAAAATTTCCATTGAAAATGGGATCTCTGTCGCTTACAATAATCTTTGGGTTTCCATGTAGCTTTTGTATTGTTTCCATAAATGTAGTAGCAACTGTACTGAATTTATTTGGATGAGATAATGCACAAAAGTGTGCATACTTTGTAATTCTATCAACTACCACCATGATGACACTTTTTCCTTTGGACTTGGGTGGAGTTATGA
Source organism: Pinus taeda (assembly GCA_000404065.3). Lineage (NCBI taxonomy): Eukaryota > Viridiplantae > Streptophyta > Pinopsida > Pinales > Pinaceae > Pinus > Pinus taeda. The sequence goes on from APFE030350359.1 coordinate 91,171, forward strand.
TAAAATCCATTGAAATATCCTCCCAACATTGACTTGGAATGGATAAAGGTTGTAAGAGACCCGGGGTCTTAATTGTTTCAACTTTATTTTTTTGGAAAACCAAACATTCTGCCACACCTTTTGAATATAAGATTTAAGGCCATCCCAAAAAAATTCCTTCTTAACCCTGTGGTAAGCTTTTAAAAATCCTGAGTGCCCTCCTAATGGAGAGGTGTTCAATTCCAGAAGAATATTTTATTTGAGTTGGGAATTCTTACAGAGGTATAAGCAATCTTTGTACCATAACAAATCACTTTTCCAGCTAAATGTGTCAAATGTACTAGGATCTTGCTGCAATTATGAATGAGTTCCCACACTTCTTCGTTATTCTTCCATTCATCCCTTGCTTCATTTATCCAATCTTGTTGGATGATAGAAATGGAAAAAAGAAATTATTTTGCATCCTCATCCTTTCTTAAGAGTGCATCTGCAACAACATTTTTCTTCCCTATTTTGTAGATGATTTCAAAGTCATAACCCAACATCTTTGTGACCCATTTTTGTTGCTCTTTTGAAGATAATATTTTTTCTAAAAAGTATTTAAGACTACCATGATTTGTTTTTACTTTGAAGTGTCTTCCCATTAGGTAAGGTCGCCATTTCTTAAGTGCATGTAGTATTGCAAACATTTCCTTCTCATAAATAGCGTTGTGTAAATACTTTCCTTTGATTAGATAACTTTCAAAAGAAATGGGTCTTCCTTCTTGCATTAAAACATCACCAATTCCATTTCATGAGGCATCACATTCTACAATAAAGGTTTTTGTGAATTTTGGTGTAGCTAATACCGATGCTTGGCACATTTCCTCTTTAAGATGTTCAAATGTCATCGTTGCTTCTGGAGTCCAATAAAATGTATCTTTCTTCAATAATGTTGTTAGAGGTACTACTATTCTCCCATAATTCTTAACAAACTTGTGATAAGACCCTGTCAACTCGAGAAATTCTCACAGATGCTTTATGGATGTGGGAATTTTCCATTCCTTAATGGATTTATTTTTTCTAGGGAATACCTTAACACCTTCATGAGATACAATATGACCGAGATATTCCACCTCCTGTACTCCAAAGAAAAATTTGGAGGTTTTTGCATATAATTTTTTCTCCTCCAGTAGTTTGAGCACCCTACCAACATGTTGAACATGATCCTTCCAAGACTTGCTATAGATTAGTATATCATCAAAAAATACTAACAAAAATTTTCTAAGCAAGGGTTTGAAAATGGAATTCATCAAACCTTGAAATGTAGAAGGTGCATTAGTAAGGCAAAAAGGCATGACCAAGAATTCATAATGACCCTTATGAGTTCTAAATGTTGTTTCCAGAATGTATTCAGTCTTCATTCTGATTTGATGATATCCTGAACAAAGATCCAACTTGGTGAAGTAAATTCCTCCATGTAATTCATCCAATAATTCATCAATGACTAGAATGGGAAATTTATCTTTAATAGTGAGTTTGTTGAGCTCCCTATAATACAGACACATGCTCCATGATCCATTTTGTCCACCAATAGTACTAGAGAAGAAAAATAACTTTGACTAGGTTAAATTATATCAACTTATAACATTTTTGCAACCATACGTTCAATTTCGCTCTTTTGGGCATAGGGATATCTGTAAGGCCTGATGTTTAGAGGAACACTTCCTGGAATCAAATAAATAGCGTGGTCATGATCATGAATAGGTGGGAGGCCTTTGGGAGTCTCAAATACCTTGAAATGGTTTTCCAAGAATTTTTGGAGATCTGGAGAAATAGATGATTTCAATGTTGGAACCTCTAGTAACCATCTTAGTCCTCTTTCCTACCCCACAAGTCCCTTGATCCCCCTTTTATACTACTTATTTTTTGTTCATTACTGAAATCAACTGGTAGGGATCATGTTTGATTCCCCAACTACACCCCAGTTTATCTCAAATCGACTCTTTGATGGATATCCTTGTGTTGGATCTTGCCACATGGAGGTTCTCTCATGAAACCAAATTTCTCTAATTTAAATTATTATTATTTATATTCATTCACCACCATTTTTTATTAATGAGGTTAAACTATACTAGGATTAATGTTTCTAATTAACTTTATGTCCCTTTCCCTTTTTTTTATTATAATAACTCTTACATATTTTGGAGTTACTTTATATTCACATTATCTACCCAAGGTTTTCCAAATATGGGAAGGGTAGAGTTACTCAATTTTTCCAATTTTTTTTATTTATTCCTATTCTCCCTTTATCCCAAGTTTTACTCTTGATTTAGTTAACTTGGTTCTAAAACCTCACTTACTACATTATGTGAATTAATATGATTATCATATCTTAATTATGTTTCAATAGTTTCTTCACGAATCCAGCGGTGCTAAGTCGTTCGTACCCTTCAATAATGTCCCTTGAAGTTCTAAGGATGCCACAATGCCTGCCCTTCAGGAATCCAGTGACTACGAGGAGACAAAACAAGTGCATCAATAGAGACTGCTATCCTCTTCTATGTCACCCTCTATAGTGATACTTATGGTGCTTGGGATGAAGGAATCTACCTTGATGCATGCCCCTAATAAAATAATCATGAGCGACCCAATCTGGGTTTCACCCCCATGGCATCATGATCTTCAAGGTGAAAGTATCCCAACACCTTTAATCCCACGTTACGACGAGTGCTAGCAAATGAAATCAGCGATATTTTTCCACCCCTCCCATGAAGTTTCATCTATTTACACAACCCCATCATCCATGTTTAAAGGTGAATGCATGAAGATAGGTTACACTTTTGGGGAAAATGTGGCGATGAAATTTCAATATTTTACTCTTTTATTGAATTGAAGCCCTCAAAATTGATATAAGCATTGTGAATTTTGATTCAAAGTAAAAAGACAATTTGTGTAGAATTATGTTGTTATCCTAATGATATTTTTTGCAAAATAATTTAGTGTCATATAATATTTTCAATTTTCCATATATATATATATATTATATAATATATATATATAGATATGAGCATGATCTACATGGAGATAACTAAGCTTTTCATATTAATTTTTTTTTTTTATGCAATTTTTTTATTTTTATTTTATTTTTTTAATTTGTTGAAGTTGGTCAAGTAATATTTCAATTGCATTTTGTAGACATGTGTTCATGTAATGTTTTTTTCAAATATTTAAATAAATTGAAAAACCAAGATTACCCTTTTGAATAGGAAACATAAATGAAGATAGTGGTATTTTTTGAAATTTTTTTGTTGTGTATATTTTATGTTATTGATTTTTTATTCAACATCTTTAAAACTGTCCAAAAAGATTTCAAGCATTATGTTTAAAAGAAATTAGATGAAAACTATCATATGAATTCGAAAATGTCAAACTCATATGCCATTGGATAGAGGATTCCTTCACGAATCCAACATGATCAACTCCACCACCCAAGGAAAATTGTTTCCCTAAGTCTGCTAGGGTACAATATGGTGTTGTAGAAAAATTTGTAGAAAGGGTTGCTAGAATTATGGTTTTTATGACCTAAGAAGCTTGATCAAGTGCTTAAAACACTCGATCAAGTGCTTAAATATTAAATTTAAATAACTCAATTGAGAGTTTCATAAACCTTTGATCAAGCCATTTACATGGTCAACCAAGGGCTCGATCAAGCCTTTGTAAAAAAAGATTCAAATCCTTATTTGAATCCCATAATTTAGATTTTAGAATTAATAAAGATATAAATTTAATCCACTAATAATCTAACCAAGTTGATATGATATTATTTTACTAAAAATGAGAAGTCTACTTGATCTAGGTTATGAACAATATTAGAATTTTTTTATGTTATTGAACCGAGAGGCACATTCTACATCCTAGAATTGTACGTTTTAACCCCGTACAAAAATTACCTGCATATGAATTCTAAAGCACAAAAAATAGACAATGCTAGAGCATAACACATAAAACACATGTACAAAGAGATTTTCCCCTCAATCCCAAAACCGGGACTACCAGCTTGATTTTTCATTATGTTCCTTTCAATGTCACAATACATATGTATACATGTTGAAGCATCCAATACCATGGACCGAAAACCATCGCATCCAAAACCATGGACCGAAAACCATCGCGTCCAAAACCATGTGCAAAAACCATGCACAAAACCATAGGTAGGTTAATCGTGGAAATAATATAACACAACCCAACATTCTCCCACTTGTTGTTTTCTTTCCACAGGGGGTCATATGAGAGCTTAGTCATTTATCCAACCCTGAAATGCCCATTGTTTCTCTACACCAAGAGAACTTCTCAGAGCTCACAGATTTTGTCAATGCATCTGTACTATTCTTCAAAGTGTCCATCTTTATGAGCAACACCTTTTTGTCTTCTATCATATCCCTCACAAAGTGATACTAAACATCAATGTACTTTGTCTTTGAATAATAAGCAGGCTTCTTTGCCAAAAAAATTGTACTTTGGCTGTCACAGTATATCCTTATAGCTCCCTGTACTAACCCTATACTTGAACACAATCTCTCCAACCAAACTGCTTCCTTACTTGCATGGGTGGTTGCCATGTATTCTGCCTCAAGCAGGCTTCTTTGCCAAGAAAATTGTACTTTGGTTGTCACAGTCTATCCTTATAGCTCCCTGTACTAACCCTATACTTGAACACAATCTCTCCAACCAAACTGCTTCCTTGCTTGCATGAGTGGTTGCCATGTATTCTACCTCTGTAGTTAATAATGCCACTACAGATTGTCTCTTACTCATCCAATTGACTGCACATCCAAATAGGTTAAACACATACCCACTTGTAGATCTTCTCTGATCCAAATCTCCAGCCCAGTCTGCATCAAAAAAGCCACGGATATCCAAAACTCTATCCAATCCTGGTCTTCCTTGGTAGCACAAACCATAATCACTAGTGCCATGCAAATACCTAAAAACCTACTTCACTGCTGTCTAATGATCCTTTCCTGGTTTTGACATAAACCTGCTCAATACTCCCACTGCATGTGCAATGTCTGGTTTAGTACAGACCATCGCATACATCAGGCTATCGACTGCACTTGCATATGGAACATAGGACATGTCCTCTTCCTCTTCTTGTGTCTTGGGACACTGTTCAACAGATAACTTTACACCTATATGAATAGGAACCTTCACCGGTTTACTATCCTGCATATTAAACCTCTGCAATATTGTCTTGACATACTTCCTCTGGTTTAACTAGAGCTTCCTCTTTCCCCAATCTATTTTAATTTCCATGCCCAAAATACAGTTTGTAGCACCAAGATCTTTCATTTCGAATTTGGAGGACAATTGAGTCTTCAAATCATGGATAATTTTTTTGTCATTTCCAACCAGCAACATATCATCCACATACAAGACTAGATAAATAACATGGTCACCAATTAATTTAAAATACACATAGTGATCTTGTTTGATTCTGGTGAAGCCAAGTCCTCATATAAATGTATCAAATTTCTGATACGACATCCGTGGTGACTGTTTTAACCCATACAAAGACTTCTTTAACTTGCATACCAGTTATTTCTTACCCTTCACCGCAAAGCCTTCAAGCTGCTTCATGTAGATCTCCTCTTCCAAATCCCTGCGAAGAAATGTTGTCTTCACATCCATCTGTTCTACCTCAAAATCAAAAGCAGCGGCAACAGATAAAAGTAATCTAATAGAAGCTACCTTGGCAACAGGAGAAAAAATATCAACAAAATCAATTCCCGGCACCTGGGAATAACCTTTTGCTACCAATCGAGCTTTGTATTTCTCCACCTTTCCTTTTGGATTTGTCTTCTTCTTGAACACCCATTCGCTGCCAATGGGTTTCCTTCCAGCCGACAACTCCACCAAATCCCATGCCTCATTTTTGTGAAAAGATGCCATTTCATCAACCATGGCCTCTTTCCATAGTTTGCCATCCTCTGAATCTACTGCTTACTTCACAGTTCTCGGATCATCATCAGTGATAGATAAAGAAAAATTTGAACAGAAAGCAGATGGAGTATACCTTTCTGGCTGCCTTCTTTCTCAAACTGATCTTCTCACACCTAGAGTTTGTGGCTCTTCATCTTATGATTCCTCTTCTGTTGTAGAGTCTGATTCTTCCTCCTTTAGCTCAAACTCTATCTTCTCAGGTTCCTTTGGTTGGAATTCATGTTTAATAACATCTTTAAGTTCTCTGAACACCACATTTCGGCTGTACACAACCTTCCTTGTTAATAGGTTCTAAGGCTTATAACCCTTTAAACCATCCTTATACCCAATAAATATGCACTTCTAAAATTTACTATCCAATTTTGTTCTTTTCTCCTTTGGAACATGTACATATGCATCACATGCAAATACCCTTAGATGTGAAAGAGAGGGTTTCTTACCAGTCCATACCTCTTGTGGAGTCTTATCCTCCAATGCTGATGAAGGTGACCTGTTGACTAGGTAACATGCAGTCTCCACTGCCTCTGCCTAGAATTCATGTCCTAGCCTGACACGACTGAGCATGCTTCTTGCCCTTTCCATCAACATTTTGTTCATTCTTTCTGCAACTCCATTTTTCTTAGGTGTATATGGAGTAGTCTTCTGTCATGCTATGCCACACTTCTTACAAAATTCTTCAAATTCCTTATTGCAAAACTCTCCACGTTATCTGTTCTCAACACCTTTATCTTCTTCTTTGTCTGGTTTTCCACCAAAGCCTTAGATTCTTTAAACCTGTCAAAGTCTTCAGATTTATTCTTGAGGAAATAGATCCATGTATTCCTTGAGAAGTCATCTATAAATAATACATAGTAGATAGACTTACCCAGTGATGGAACCTTCACAGGTCCAAACATGTCACTGTGCACAAGCTCTAATATCTGTTTCGCCTTCTTACCACCATAGGGGAAACTCACCCGATTCTACTTCCCATATACACAATTTTCATAGAAATCAAAATCTAGAGAGCTATTAGTCATACCTTCTCCCATAAATTTGAAGTATACGAAGGCCCTTCTCTCCAATATGCCCAAGCCTTTGATGCCACAACATGGTCTTTTCTCCAGAGACCACTAGATTTTTTGCTCCACTTTCAGGAACCACAAAACTATTGCACCCGTCAATAAAAATGTTATGTTGCAGCTTGTACAGAGTTCCAATCCGAACTCCCCACATCAATACCAGTTCTCCCTGAACTATCTTGTAGGTATCTTTCTCGAACACTATTTTTACACCTGCATCATCCAGCTTGCTTACAGAAATCAGATTTCTAGCCAATGTAGGAATATGCAGAACACCCAGAAGTGTTTTAACCCTTCCACCTTGCAACTTCAACTTTAATTTTCCATGACCAATGATTTTTGCCTTCCTATCATTCCCTAAGAAGACATCACCACCATCATATTTCTCATACTCGCAGAACCACTCTCTATGGGGAGTGAAGTGAAAGGATGCACCTGAGTTAATCAACCAGGCCTCATTATCTACATGTGTACTTGAAGAAGCCAAGGACACATCCTCGCCTTCGTCTGAGGTGGTTTTCGCCTCTGTGGAAGGAGCATCATCAGATCCCTTTTCTTTGTTAGGAGCTTTAGATTTACATTTCCTTTCATAGTGCCCTTCCTTTCCACATTTCCAGCAAACCATGTTTAGAGGTTTTACCAGAGATTTAGATCTCCCTCTAGATTTAGATTTCCCACTCGATAAATTATTTTTGTTTTTGTTTTGGGACCGTCCTCGTACAAACAAGGCATCACCATTCTGTCTCTCCATATTTTTCCGTCTCATCTCCTCCATCAGTAAGGATGAGACTATTTCATCAAACTGCAAGGCAGTTTCATTGCTACCTATTGCAATAACCAGACTATCCCACGAATTTGGTAGAGAACACAACAAACAGATGCACTTATCTTCATCTGAAATATTAATATCAACAGATAATAACTAACTTACCACAGTATTAAATGCTTTCATATGCTCTATCGTTGAGTCTCCATCTTTCATCCTCAAGTTATACAACTTTTTTCATAGGAATAGTTTATTCACCAAAGACTTAGATTGGTACAAAAGTCCCTAACTTGTCCCACAAAGCATTCATCGTAGCTTCCCCTAATACATTCAGCAATACTGAATTTGAGACACACAATCGTATTGTGCTCTTTGCCTTCAGATCCAACTTCTTCCATTCTTCATTGGACACTCTCATTGGTTTAGTACCTAGATCTACCGCGATCCACTGATCTTTATCCATCAACAGATCCTCCATATTGAGTTTCCATAACTAAAAACTATGACCATTAAATTTCTTGATCTCTATCTTTCCACTTCTTGCCATCTTCTTTCACCACCAGAATTGATCCCGTAGATCTCCCACTGAACAGGGTCTGCAACAGGCCTGAAAGAAACCCCTCAGCAACAAAGGCATCCCCTTAAAGCCAAAACAGCTCTGATACCAAATGTAGGTTTTAACCCCATACAGAAATTGCTTGCATACGAATTCGAAAACACAGAGAATAGACAATGTGAGAGCATAACACATAAAACACATATACACAAAGATTTTCCCCTGGATCCCAAAACTAGGACTACCAGCTTGATTTTTCATTATGATCCTTTCAATGTTACAATACATATTTATACATGCCAAAGCATCCAATACCATGGATTGAAAACCATTGCGTCCAAAACCATGGACTGGAAACCATCGCCTCCAAAACCATGTGCGAAAACCATGTACAAAACCATAGGTAGGCTAGTCGTGGAAAGAATATAACACAACCCAACAAGTATGGGGGCTATGTGTAACTATGATTGTCCATGATCAAATATACCTTATCATATACCTTGAATTTGAATGGTTTATAAATATACTTTCCACAAAAGTTTTTACCACATTAAAATTCCAAATTATATTATAATTTTTGTTATCATGTCATGTAGAAACCTTATCAAATTTAA